>JAEAOA010000082.1:195000-289756 GCA_016746295.1 Potamilus streckersoni | reverse complement strand
GCAAGAATGACTCGAGCAAAATTGATTTGTAGGTGGCTTATGTTGGGTCAACAAACCGTTGTGAAAAGCCTTCCTGTGAAAAGTATTGTTCTTATCTTATTGTGAGTGTGCGACGAGGAAGTTCTGGACTTTATAAAACCATGCGTGAGGTGTGGAAAGGGGCTGAGAGGAAAAACCGAACTTTGTATTTCTGGTGATGGCAGAAAATATAGAGCATTAAAGCGATATTATGACAATCGAAATGATGTATGTGGCTACACAATAAAAGATGCTACAAATAATTTCAGTCTATTCTTCCCGAAAGCAAAATCAGGAATAGAAACAAACCAATCCTGATCATATATAATGTATTTATTTTTACCCCCCAAACCACAACACTAGGACCCTCACTGTTATGCGCTGTTAACAAAAAAAAATGACAGTAAGCCTCTGATTGACATTTTGTAACGAAAAAATATCAGCATTTGTATAGGCTAGGATTACAAAATGGACAACATTTTGATTGGTAGTGATCGTCTCATTTGTTGTCCTTGACTGTCTCACTTTTTTAAGGATATGATTGCAAAATGGGGCATTAATGGAGAGGGGGGTAGTTGTCGCCACATTTTTTTTTTGTCTGCCCACCACGTCCTGCTTTTCTTTATTACCTTTTGGAAACTGAAAGTGGTTTGTAGAAGCAAGTATTTTTTTTTTTAATTATATCATCAATGGGGGAATATTCATGGTATTATAAAAGGGTTTCGGCATTTGCAACAGCAATTGCTTGTCTCGGTCTCCACCTCTGTATGCTATTACTGTAGGTTAATTTTTGTTTGGTTTGGCTGAGGTCTCAGAGAATCATTTGGAAGATTGAGTTGAAAGATGTTATCAGTAAGTAGACTGATATACTTGCTTGTCAAGTACTTATCTAACATCCATTAGGACAACTGCCAAGAAAGGCAATGTGAAAGTACTAAACGATCTATCGACATGCAATTGATAAAAAAGATAAACTTTCGATGAGTTTTGATTGCAATAATACAATATTTTCATTAACATTTCTGGATTTCAATGTAGTTAAAATCTGAAGTACAAAGTGAAAATATATTGAATAACTTGATGCCAGTGCAAGTACAATAGACAGTCTGGGTGAACAATTTGCTTCTTACGGAATTTGTCTCAATGCAAGTGAACACAATACATAAAAACAATCACGTTAAAGAGTGTTCATTATAATAAATTTAAATAATCATAAATATTGGGAATTGTGAAGAAAATGTGTAGTCTTTTTTTCGATTGGCATACTGAGTATGTAACTCAATACTTATTTTCGATTGGCATTCTAAGTATTTAACTCAAGACTTGTTTTTGATTGGCATTCTAAGTATTTAATCAAGACTTATTTTTGATTGGCATACTGAGTATGTAACTCAAGACTTGTTTTCGATTGCCATACTGAGTATGTAAATACCTTTTTCGATTGGCATACTAAGTATTTAACTCAAGACTTAATTTCGATTGGCATTCTTAGTATTTAGCTCAAGACGTATTTTCGATTGGCATAATATTTAACTCAAGACGTATTTCAGATTAGGCACACTAAGTATTTAACTCAAGACTTGCTTTTGATTGGCATAATGAGTATTTCACTCAAGATTTATTTTCTTTTGGCATACTAATTATGTAACTCAAGAGCATTTATTAATTGTCATTGTTGTTGTTGTTGTTAGAGGCATAATGCTAACATATCTCTACATTAAATACTTTCAGAGCTATTTCAATAGTCCATCGACATATTAATGTTAACATCGATAGTTCTAAAAAATGTCACAAACTGACTTCCTGGGAAATGAGAGGAAAAAAATATTGCCATTCTGAAATGGTTATCAAAGATGAAAATACTAATTCTGCATTCCGTCGAATGCAATTAAATCTTTTCAATGCAAAAGACCTTTTTGGCAGAGTAGATAATTGGTTACGTTAACTTTAATTGCAAACATTTATAGGAAAGCGACTGATTATTGTTCGTTTTTATCGGATAAAGTTACGTAAAAAATGGACTTTGGAGATTTGTTATATAGAAAGTGATGACATGAAATTAATATTGATCAGTTTCATGCAAATATTCATTTCGTTATTTATATGTCTCGTGGAGACACAATTATTTTCAAGACGGTATTACCATGTCCACGTGGAGAAAAAATATATTCAAGTCGGTATTACCATGTCCCCGTGGAGATATAGTTATAATCATATTGGCATTAACATGTCCCCGTGAAGATGAAGTTAAAATCATATCAGTATTACCATGTTCCGTGGAATTATAATTATATTAGTATTATCATGCCCATTGGAGATACAATTAAAATTATATCGGTATTACCATGTCCTCGTGGAGATACAATTATAATTATATCGGTATTACCATTTCCCCGTGGAGATACAATTAAAATTATATCGGTATTACCATGTCCCCGTGGAGATACAATTAAAATTATATCGGTATTATCATGTCCTCGTGGAGATAAAAGTATTCTCTGTTTGATATTACTATGTCTCCGTGGAGATACAATTATACTCATATCGGTATTACCATGTCCCCGTGGATATAATATACTCATATCGGTAGTACCTTGACTCCTTAAAGATTTAATTATATTCATATAGGTATCATCATATTCCCGTAGAGATACAATTATAATTATATCGGTATTACCATGCCCCGTGGAGATACAATTAAAATTATATCGGTATTACCATGCCAGTAGTATTAGAAAACCAGGTTTTCAACTCACTTTGTTTTTTTACCCTCCAAACAAGTATAAATTATAGTCCTAAATTATCCCCCACCCCACCCCCTTTTTTTCCAAAATAAAACAGGGTTTTGACTCACCCTCCCCCACCTCTTTTTTTCCCCCTACTACTACCTGTAAACAGGTATTTTGTAACCAAACAAAACAACAGGTGTTGGAATGTGATAAGCTCTTTACACAGAGGTGACTAATTTGTTAGAACAGCGCATGTGTGGAATACAATTATTCTAAAGACGGCAAACGAGTTTTACCACAAGATAACAGGATGAAATTTAAACTGTGCATTAGAATGTTTCAGTTAACAAGGTGGAAATTAAACTAGCATTAGAATGAAAATGATATTATTTTATATCTCGTTACCAATGATTAATGTTTCAACTGTTGATATTAAAAATATTTCACTATCACGACTATAGATACTAAATTTTACTTTACCACTCACACAGCGACGGGACTCAAACAGATCTTTCATTTCTGGTTTGTTCAGAGGATATTTTTTGTTGATAAAATATACCTTTGACCGATCGAGATCAATTGTGAGTTTAGTATAGTTTTGTTGGCTAATGGGGCTGTGAAAGTTTTTAAATTCCGCTAGCAACTTTTGATACAATTGTTCGAGATAATTGAAATACATGCTGTTATCAGATCTGATGAGCGAAAGTTTTAACTTATCACATGTTCCATTAAAACATATACCTGATGTTTCATTATTAAATTCAACTGTCAATTGTTTACCGTCCATCATTAGATATTTGATGTTACTATTGTAGCTATTTGTCATTGTCAAATTTTCAAGCATTATTTTATAAGTTTAGATAAAATTTCAGTTGGAAAAGATAATGTTGAGTATAGATCTATCATCATAACAATACCCAAGGGCAAATGTATCTACCCCATTTTCACAATAGCGTTTGTCATCAAAATTATACAATCCACGTTTGATAATGACATCTGTTTCGAGTTTATGATGATTAGTTCGAATTGCCATAGCTCTCATAAAACTAACACCACCATCAAGCGCATACCTGTAGTCATCAAATTTCATAAACTTTTTAACAAAATTACGAGGCAGACCTTTGGCTTTTTTCGTTATTTTATTATTATCTAACAATACGGCATACATTTTACTACGTAATCCGATAAAGTATTTGATAGCGCTCGAGTTCATTTCATCTTTAAACTTACCAATAACCTTTTTATTTGTGTCGTCATGAAATTTACTGTCACGTGGATAATCGGAAAGATCAAACAGATGTCGATTATTGTACATGTCCTGATAGATGTCCTCACATTCAATTTCATACACGAGTGAATCAGTATCAGTAAACAATAATCTACTAGCCGGCCACTGATTTTTAACAAAAGTGTAATGAAAATCGTACATCATCCACTTTGATAAATCTAACACTGCAGCTCCAACATAGATCGGCTTGTTTAGTTTTAGATTTGTTTTTCTTCTTTGTATCGCAACAAGATTTTCATTAAATATTTTCATGCTCACAAAATCATCGTCTGACACAAGTTTGTTTCTGCGATTGACATCATTAACTATTTCAATATTTACACGTTTCCTAATATTCTCCATCGTCTTACCAAAAACGGAATTGTTCATCAGTTTAAAGAAGTTTTTCTCAAACTCTGTTTTCGCTGCAGCTCTTCTTGAAGTGTTGGAGTTAATATAACCTCTCATCCACGGCGACTGATTAAATTTTAGTACACGATGAACTTTTCTCAACACAAGACCAGCATCGACTGCTTGTTTTAAAACTTTGTAATGCAAAACATAATTTTTCTTATCAAGTAAATTTGGTACTAGTTTCTTGACCATGGAATGTTGCCTTGGTGATGCTAACGCTTGTTGTTCTTTTGATAACAAACTATAATCTATAACCATCGATTCCGCACAGAAAGGGTAATCGTTATGTAATTTGTGTAGCGAATTTGGATAATCAAGATCAACTTCAACGAAATAGGAAACATCGTCAGGTATCTTTTTTTCTGTCTCTGATAGAAATCGATCAACCGTGATCCAATGAAATCCGCTAAAAGGCATTGGTTCTGCCATCGAACCACCGTAAAGATTATTACAATCTAGATAAATTATATACTTCGAAGGAAGGTCAGGGTTATACTGTTTCAGGTATTTGTTGTTTGCTTCAGCATATTTTTTTGTTATCACGCTAATACCACCTCGGATACCTTTTTCAATAAAATTGAACATATCCACGTCTGTCAGTAATTCTAACCTTACCTTACTAAACTTTAGCAAAGCATCCCATGACAACCCAGGGGCAGAATAATACCAGCAAGGATCTAGTCCATAATTATTATAACTCACTTCACGAAAACTTTCAAAAACATCTGCTAATAATAACACGTCAGTTTTCAGGTATAAATCATGATAATCACCAAAAGTCTCACAATCAAACTCTTTCCAGATATCTTGTGCATACCTGTACTCGTCATCAGTTATATTTTCATTTTTAAGTTGTGAGTAAAATTTGTCTTTGTCAGGTAAAGATATTTCATCAAATTTACTCCAATCGTCGAGGTATTCGTATGGAAAAACTCCTTTTTTAGCTAATAGATTAAATTTATCTCCAAAACAGTCTCTTAGGTTATTAAATTTACTACAACCTTTTACTAGCTCATCTAACGAGGCTGCCATAAACTGCAGGCTGTCAATAAAACGTAATTTACCTAGCGTAACTGACATATACTTTTCAAAATTATTTGGAATGCATTTGATGACATTATTGAGTTTTAGATGAGCTTTTATCTCAGGATCACCAAAAGCTTCTACGATGATGTGACTATCATATCCTCGAAAATTGTGAAGAATAACTGGAATAAAATCTGGAGCGTGAAATTTTAAATTACACTGGTCATGAGCCGCTCCACGATACTGTCCGGTCAAATGGCAATGGTCACGTACTTTTTTGTTATCATCAAAAGCTTTTTCACAAATATAACAAATTTTCGCTTGCTCGTGATCAGATTCTTGTTGAGGTGTTAATTTTAACATTGGAGTTACTCTTTTCAAACGATAAGTAATATTATCAACTTCATTAATCAACTGCTTGAGAAGCCAAACAGCTGGATTTTTACCTCGATAGAGTTGGATTGGTTTAGATAATCTAGAATCAGTACAACAAACTACCTTATACGCTACTCCACACGGAACATGATTTTGAACTTTTCTTGTACTCGATTGATTAGGATTATTTTCTACACCAAGTACAGGTTGAAGTAGGCATTCGAAATCAGCGTATATGACGAAAGGAATTTTTAGTTTGTGATTATGATGGACAAACTGTAACACACTATCTTTTTTAGATGGCATTGTTATTCTTTGCACATCACTACAGTACTGCAAATGCTTTTGTAATGTTTCATTGCTTGTACAGCCATGCAAGCAGCGGTAACAAAAGAACTTTTTGTTCTTATCCTTATTGTACTGTCTACCAACTAGTCCGTTAAAGTTTTTAATCCAAACATAATGATTTTTGTAGTATAGTAAATTTATAGTTGATTGTGAAGCTTTTTCTGAAATATATCTCGGATATACGTCCTCCTTTTCATCTAGTCCGAAAACGTTAATTGAAACATTATTCTGCTTTTCAAATTTTGGTATTTGATTTTCTGCCACTGGAAAGTTAATATCTTTAAAATTTAATCTAGACACATGACTGATATACCTTTCAACACGAGTAGCGTTTTTTTCTGCTGGAAATAGTGCGGAAAGAACAGCCCATTGGAAACATTTGTTATCTACGTTTTTGATGTTTATACAACATCTTTTACTTTTTATTTTTGGTGGCAGGTCGACGTATGAACTACCTCGTAATACATTATATTTCATCGTGTGAAACAATATTCCTTTGATCATTTCAAACTTCCAACCCGAACCTAATTGACTAAATTCCTCTATTTTTTTTCCAATTTCTTGGTGTATTTCATCAGATAGTGATAACAGATCAGTCCCAAGCAAAACACGTCTCGATTTTGCGTTAATATAAGGTTCTGCAATTTCCTTGTTAGTTAATTCTTCCATTATAACTAACTTTGAAAATATAACATGATATTGCACAAATAATCTGATACTTTTGTGTTTTTCGAGCTCACGTTTTACAATTGTCTGTAATAGGTGGTAAAGATTAGTTGCATTAAAATTTACTAAAACAATTTGATTATCAAACTGATAACTATTATCAAAACCTGCAAAAGCAGTCGCTATTTTATCAGGTTCTCCCATAAGACTTCTCTTAGCTATATCACGCAATTTTAACATTATTATACTATAATGTAATATCTAATTGATAATTTTTTCACACTGCGCATGCGCTAAAAATCAATTAGAGATAAAAAATATCTCCTATAATATAATGACAGCAAATCTAACAAACACATGTGAGCAAGAAGCATATCAAGTTCACCCAAAACATAACTTTACCTCACACTGCGCATGCGCTGAAAATCAATTAGAGATAAAAAATATCACCTATAATATAATGACAGCAAATCTAACAAACACATGTGAGCAAGAAGCATATCAAGTTCACCCAAAACATAACTTTACCTCACACTGCGCATGCGCTGAAAATCAATTAGAGATAAAAAATATCACCTATAATATAATGACAGCAAATCTAACAAACACATGTGAGCAAGAAGCATATCAAGTTCACCCAAAATATAACTTTATCTCACACTGCGCATGCGCTAAAAATCAATTAGAGATAAAAAATATCACCTATAATATAATGACAGTAAATTTGACAAGCGCACATGAGCAAGAGATTTATCAAATTCACCCAAAGTATAACTTATACGCTGGAAATGTAATTGGTTCGGTTATTAACATTAAAACTAGAATACCTGTTGGCAAATTAACGTCAGCGGGTTATAATATTAGTGTAAAGGGAGATAATGCTGAGAGGATTGCAATATTTAGAAAAGATTTTATTTACACGTTGTTCTGCGATGATATTCCAGAGGGACAGCGTGTATATCATTATAATGGTAAAGTCACTGATGATAATATTGAAAATTTATCCTTACAAGATGAGTTTCAGCCGCACCCAGTATTTGATTTATACGAGGCTAACGATCGCGGTATTATTAGAAATAGAAAAACTAAAAAAGTTCTTAGTAATATTAGCAATATGGGATATATTAGGGTAACTGTTAGAGGAACATCAACAAATCAAGTTCGTTATCTTGGTCATAGGTTTGTTTATGAGGTGTTCAATAGATCTATACCCAATGGTCTTGTTATTAATCACATCAATAATATACAAACTGATAATCGATTGGAAAATCTGGAGATAGTAACGCAACAGGAAAATGTGAGAAAAGGAAAAAATAGTAATGGTATTAATTTTAGATGCCCAATAAAACCTGTTATTTCAAAAAACCTCGAAACGGATGAGGAGATCGAATTCAAATCGATTTCAGCTGCGGCGAAATATTATAAGATAAATCCCGCAGTCGTAAAAATTATAGCTGATGGAGCAACAAAATCAACTTTTTCAAGAGAATACGATGCTAGGATTGGTTTTAGATATGATGATCAATAATATTTTGTAATTCGGTTTTAGTCAAGCAATGATGAGCAAATGCTATGATATCATCGTGATTAAATTTTAACGTTGTTACTGCATTTTCATTAATTTTATCTTTTTCTGCTTCTGTTAGTAATATTTTATGAGAATCACCTTGCATTACAATAACATCAACACTATAACCCAACAAACATTTTCTTACCGCTTCAGCTAGTTCGTTATAATTTACTATATTAACTTTTTGGTGATATTTTATCTCATCGGTCATCTTATAATAATAAATTAGATAAAAATATATTATAATAATGGACTTGATGAAACGACTCGCTGAACTCTACGAAGAAGATACTAGTGATAAGGTCGTCAGTGATAAGGTCGTCAGTGATGATGTCATACATAGTATTACATTTTCCAAAGATTTTATAGACAAATCTGTTGGTTATAGCGAAGATGATATTTTATATAACAATGAATCTGATGATGATGGTGAAATAGTCACTGTTGCTGACAGATCTAATTACAGCAGATCAACAACTAAACGGTATAATGTCAAGTATCACATTGCTAAGCAGCTAATTAAATTTAATTTTACCGTTGCCGAACAACAACTGTTCTGGCAGTTAATCAAACCTTTTTTAAATATCAAGATCCCAGGCCGACAGAAAAATATCAAATTCGATTTCATATTTGTCAAGATTTTTAATCTAATGACGATCTCTAACGATCGTAAGCAGTATCTAATATCATTATGTAAACCAGTAAAATGTAAATCTGTCAAACAAAAGTATGAGTTAGTTTATAATAGCATTATATCATAATCTGCTTGGTTGGGATCCAACTGTTAAATTTATCACTATACCCACGCCATTTGACTAAACTTTTATCCCCTTTTTTTCTAATCACTTTCTCGATAACAAAAACATCCTGATCAGTTTTCTGTAGTTCTTGTTCATAAAAACTACCTACAATCGGTTCCCCTGCCAGATCTTTTAAAACGTACGTTACAGGTAATGTTAAAAGTACCTTATCAACCACAAATACTTCTTCGCTCCAGTTCGGAGTAAATCCTTTTGCAAACACCTTTTTCATCAAAGAAATTCTAACTTTATCACCAACCTTAAATTTATGTCTGCGGTACATGTTTTCATTTGCTAATATTGGATTTTTAACAGCTTTTTTAGGTGTCATTTTGATGGTTCGATGTTTCGTGTTATTATATTCGCTTACGATTTGAGAAAGGTCATCGATGTACCTGTTGGTGTTTTTAGCTGTCATATGTTTGTGTATTTTCTCGTTTAGCGTGCGATTAAATCTCTCAACAACAACGCTTTTACCCTCATTTCCTGTAACATACCTTTTTATATTATTTTGTTCTAGAAACTGTTCAAACTTTTTGTTAAAAAACTCAGATCCATGATCAGTCCAGATTTTGTTTGGTTTTCTTTCTGTGCTTGTTATTATCTGCTTTAGCGCATCGGTCATTGAAGTTCCTGTCTTATCCGAAACAGGTACACTGAAAGCATATTTGCTAAAAACATCTATAACATTAAACAAATACCTTTTTGGAGCGCCATCAGCGCCAACGTTAAACTGAGCTAGATTGGATACATCCACCAAATCTATTGCCCAGATATCATCTACACCATTAGCGACAACTTTACGTCGTTGGAACTTTTTTTTTTAGGTCTGTGTAGTTCGACTGCAAGATCATCATATACTTTATTTCCCCGATCGTGAGGTGATTGACGAGACTCTCCGAGTCCAAGTTTATATTTTGCTCCAATTATTCCCTGAACAAATTTTCTATCAAAACGTTCTCGTAGATTTGTTGGCTCCATATCACGTAATTCGTCTAACATTACTTTATCACAATCTAATTTTGAGTTTTCATGATCACGATAACAGATATCATGACGCATTGCTATTGCATCCACTTGATTGTAAGGCTCTTGGCCTGGCAATGGATTGTCGTTTTCATCTAGTTGTTGATGTAGCGGATTCCATGGACCAGTATACCGATGCCCTGGCAATGTCCAACCGCCTTTTGGTTTTGGCAATTTTCCAATTAGTTTATGTATATCTATACCTGACCCTATTATTTCTCTGTTGTTACAACATTGACAGTATGCGACAATTTTATTTTGCTCAATACACAAATCTCTGTCAGAATCACAGTTGCATATCATTCTATATTTTTAGTCGTCGACTAAAATAATATTAGGATAACCAGATCCTAGCGACGTCGCTGGAGATACTATCGCTGGGGACGTTTTCTTTAAAAATGTATTTTTTCTTTTTCCACAGATTGCACAAATACTTTTTAATATTATCCTGTTGTTTTTTGTTTTTTCTGTTGTTTCATTAATACCTTCTGTTTTAGTTTTACACTTGAGACAGTATGTTGACATTATTATACTTATAAGTTTAGATAAAATTAATTGCGATCTCATCATTAGCGTGAGAAGGTTGCTTATCAAACTGTAAAATAAATTTTAAAAAATTAAGATTTCTGCTCATCTGTCGGATAAACATAATACAATAATATCCACAAGCAGACGTTCCAACAGGTTGGAGTTGATTTGACGAATAATATACTTTTGTAAATTTTTTTTTCATATACTTTTTTATTACATCGCTTGGAGGAAGTCCAAACGAGTCAAAATAATTATTATTATAAACTGCTACCCAATGCGTACCAGATCCGTCATTAAAATCTTGTATATTAATAACACATGAACTTACAGCAGATGGTGATTTTATTGCTGAGAGCTCATCTTTAGAATAAACTCCGTGAAATCCAGGAACCGCTTTTAACTTATCAATGATATCAAAATTACTCAACGGGGTCGACGAGTTCCTGGTAATGTTAGACCACGTCCGATTCCTAAAAGATTTGGCAGCAGACTTCCCGCTAGTCCCGCCAAAAGTGGAGCGAACGGAATAATTCCTCCTTGTTTTGTTTGATTGCATATGCATTTGCACTTTGGTGTTGGTGATTTTGTTTTTATTACTTTCTTTTTTTTTGTTGTTGGTGATTTCTTTTTCTTTTGTGGCATTATAATATATTATTTACATAAAATTTACAATTTTTTTATTCCACTTCCACGAATGATACCATTACCTTCGACTGCTTTCTTCGTTGCGCCAGATATTGCTCCAGACGCTGCTGCTAGTCCTAATGTTCCCAACACCGGCAAAAGTTTAGGTATTATTGTACTAGTTAATACTGATAATGCCGGACCAAGAAAACCACCTTCTTTTGCCATCGCTGTCATTTGTGCAGCACTCAAATTTAAAACAAAAGTTTTTTTACGATCATACTTTTTTACTTGATTTTTTGTTAGCATTAATTTTGTTAAAACACCATCAGAAATATTAGGATTGATTTTTAATGATACCTGTTCTCGCTTTGCAGTAGCAGCTACTAATTTTTTAACTTGGCCATCAGTCAAATACACTTCTTTTACAATATACTTTGCCATTTTATATAACAACTGTAGATTAAACTTGAACTGTCATTTTACCTCCAATAGAATCTACCGTGATAAATCTATCACTAATCACTAATGCGTATACGTATAACGGCGCTACTGGAACCGCCCCAAGTGTCCAGGTAATTTCAATATCCGCTGTGCTGTCTACAGCTCGCTCGTTATGTTTACTAACATCAAAATGAAATATAGGATAAAGCGTACGAAATTCTTCTACTGATATTTGAGTTCCATCTTCAACATCTTGATATTTTTGTATTGCGTCAAGCAGGTACATGTACGGTCGAGAAATATTTTTATTAACATCATCAGCAAAATTACACTCGATAGCTCGTTCTGGATATTGCTTTGAATTTAATCTAGCGTATATTCGTCTGACATCAGAGTGATCAAATACTGCATTATTTTGTTGTTGGTTACCTCGTCGAGCTTGTTGTTGAAATACGACAAAGATATTTCTCGGCAGTTGTTCGCTTGATGTTGTTGTGACCCTCCACGTGTAGTCAGTAGTATTTGGAACCGCTGTCTGATATACCTTATGCTGCTTAAAGTAAATTCTGTTTGTATGCTTATCAAGCGTGTTATTTAGTTCTGACATTTTAGTGATTGATGGTGTTATACGTGGCATCCACAAAGAAAGTTTGTTTATGATAAACTGTACATCAACCCCTCCAGATCTAAACAAGCAATCGTTTTGGTCTGCTCGATCTAAAATAAGCGTATGTTTTACTCCGCGAAATACTTTATCATAATCGCGACAAAAGCCGAAAATCATACTTAGCGGAAGCATCATTGTAATTTGACGTGATCCTGCTGCAAGTTTTCTTCGCCTAGCAAAACCTTCGTTATAGCGTGGATTTCTCACATCAAGTGTGTTAAGAAGTAAATTTAACATCGCAGTACCGTCTGCAGCTACAGCTGGTGGTGTTATATTTAGATTATTAAAAGCTGCTGTAAGAGAAACTCTTGTAGCGTCTGCATTAGCAGCTGCACCTGGTGCAACAATACCTAGCGCGTCTGCATTAGCAATGAGAAAATTTCTCACAATTACAGTATTTTCATCAGCATTAGCTCCATGTACTATAGCGCCTCTCTTTAAAAATTCTGTTGATTCAGCTATACCCCGTCCAGTATCTTTAAACCACATCATATTAGTTGCAGTTGATCTCGAGTAATCGTCGGAAAATGAAATAATATTTAAAATTGTACTTGCAACTTGTAGGTGACTTGAAATATCTTCTACAGTTTGATTAGCCAGTTGATATCTAGCACTTTTGAATAAACTCCAACCGTTATTTATAAGAGCTACTTCTGCTCCAACTGCAAATGCAGCAGGTGGATTAGCTACTGTCATAATCTGACCACGAACTTCTAACATAGCCTTATGTGGCAGTAGAAATACATCTTCGTCTCTGGTGTTAAAGGTTCTAATACCAGTTTTATTTGGTTCGTTAGAATTTTCATCAAGGTACTCAACAAACTCGAATTCTGTCACATCGTTGTCGATGTCATAAGTTTCTGTTAACTCGAGATAATTTTTAGTAGACATTTTATTTTATTAGATTATATAAAATTTTATTGCGGCATTGTTACTTTAGATATTAATTTTTGTATGATCTGCTCGCCCTTTGGTGATAATAATTTTTTTGTTGTTGTTATCATAGCTTTTTGAGTTTCTTTTGTTGGAGCGATTTCTGAGATAGCTTGTTTTATTTCAGATGCAGTCGGTGGATCTCCTTTTATTTTATTAGCTATTTTTTGTCCCACTGCAGTCCCAGCGGCAGATGCAGCCCCAGTTGCAAAAGCTTTACCCGCGTCAATAGCAATTGGTGCAACTTTACGCGCTAGTCCTGGAATATTTTTAATAACTTTAGTGAATATATTTCCAAAAAATCCTCCTACTATTTTTCTTCGATAAACTTTTTTTCTTTGTTTCATTATATTTGATGTTGCATAATTTTTACTTTTGCTCGCGTAGATGTAAATAATAAGTTACAATTTCATTACTAACATGTAACTGTTTTCCTGATTGATCTGTCAACTGCATCCTTATACTTGTTATTTGATCTTCAACGTTTAAAGGATAATATATAATATGTCGTGGAGTTATTTGCATGAGAGAACCTGGCGGGACTTCGGGTGAGAAACTGTAAATCGTTTGACCTTTGCTACCTTTTGATGTATAAGAGCCAGAAGCAGTAGAGCAATTTACTAATATTGTATTTACTTCTGTTATATTTGATGGCAGTTCACTGTCATATGTAATAGGCTGATCAAGTGCAGTGTAAGTTTTTTCAGTAAATCCTAACAGTTGTGCAATACTTCTTTCTCTTGGTTCAAGATTGATTGCTATATTTTTCAAAGTTATCCTAGTTCGCAATGTGTTATAATTTGCTGCTAATTCAAAATTATCAGCCACACCGTTAGCTTTTGTTATGAGCTCTTTGATCGTCTTGTTTAGATCTTCAATATTATAAGCTCCTTGCGGAATTTTTATTTTTTTTGTTGTAGATATTGTAGGTGTTGTAATCATAGTAAAATACATTTCATCGTTAACATCATTTTTCACGTTAGGTATAGCATTCCAGCAAGTACAAGAAATTAATCCAATTTCATATTGTTTTGTAGGATCTAGTTCTATAGGTGGAATATAATTTACTGAAAAATTTGCGCTATCTTCTGTAGACTCGCTAGAGTTTAGTAATAATGTTGTTTGCATTCCTTTAATATTATATCATTTTACAAAATTAAGTCGCCGCGATTAAGTCGTGGTGTAAAGTTTCATATTCGTTAGATGTTAATAATTCACTCGATCTTAGATGATCAAGTATGTCAATGATTTCATTATCAAGTTCAACACTAACATTCCCAGCTTCCTTTGATGATATTAATAACATTAATCTACCTATCATTTCAGTAGTTGAAGTAAATACTTTTACACCAGTTCCTGTTTTTTCTTTTCTATATTTTTCTACACGAGATTTATCGAGTTTATCAAATTTTCTTTTAAAACTCCACCCTTTACCAAAAGGTTTTGCTCTGCTATTTTCTGCTGTTTTTTTAAACGTGAGAGCAATGACACCCTTTCTCATTCTTTCATAAAGTGGAATCATATTATTAATCTCTGTAACCGTGTTTAATTCATCTTTAGCAGCAGCTCCGTCATTAAATATTACATCAAATTTATCGATTAATGCTTGATATTCTGCATCAGTCCACTTGCTTATATCATCAATACCCCTTATATTTTCTTTGTTTAAAAAATCATTATATTCACTAACTTTTATCTCATCATTTGCTTTTTTTGTAAAATGAAGTCTTTGATCTCCAACCTCCATAAACCTTACAGTAAGATCACCGACTCTTTGTTGCTCCTCTCTGATATCTTTTATGTCTCCTGATAAATTTGTTATAATATTTGTTATTCCTTGCGTTGTTAACTCTGCTAATCTTCGCTCAAGTTCCAGCGGATTGTTTATCAATCGATCTGTTTCTGCTTGTCTAGCCGCAGGATCAGCTATATTTGCTGTAAGTGCCTCAATCAGTTTTCTCTTTTCTTCATCAGATCTAGTAACAAGTTTTGCAGCAGCTGCTTCCTGTTGTTCTCTAACAATTCCAACCAAACCTTTTTCCTGTAGTTGCTTAAGTTCTTCTTCTGACAGTGGTTTAGTTTCAGGTTGTTTACCTAATAATGCTTCAGTAACCGGCTTGAAAATTGTAGCTGTTGTTTCTGTAGCAGTTACTTGCCCACGTCGCGCTTCTTGTACTTTTTGCTTAAGTGATGCCTGAGATTGAGCAAGTTTTTTTAGATCTTCTATGTGTTGTCTGTATCTTGCTCGTTTGTCCATTATTATAATTATAAATTTTATAAAATTGAAACGCTTTATTGTAAGTAAGTGTTAATACAACAGCGAAACATTTTAGTTGGATCATTTGTAAGTTTATCAAATAAGAAAAAGTTAAATTTATCTTTTGTAGCATTACGGTAAAGTTCAATAAACTTATCTTTTGTCACGCCACCGCATTGCTCGCTTGCAATATTTCTAACATCAACATTATCCAGTCCTGGAAATAAAATAAAACAACCCGTATTTCGCCTAATAAACCTATCAACATTATAAAATCCTTGAGCGAGATAAACAGAATTACACTGTTTGTTACGGGATAGTGAAAAATATGATCTTATTTTGTTCATCTCCATGTTATTTAGCGGAATATCATCAAAAACTACTATCTTATGTTCATCTGCATCAAGTTGATTGACTGGAATAAGATCTTCTGGCTGCCTAATTATAAAAAAATCTTCGCCAGCTTTAAGATCATCACGAAGCTTTTCATTATACTCACTTAATAACTCATACTTATCTTGCTGTGGATTGATTGTGTAAATATAAACTCTATCGTAGTTAAAATTATCACCAAGAAGCAAGTTCATAAGCAAATTTGTTTTCCCCGATCCAGTTCGCCCAACAATAAGATAATGACAATCAGGAAGTTCATTATTATGTTTATGCTTCACTAGTCTCTCTGTATCAAAGTTTAGTATCGACGATTTTGCCATTTTGTATAATATTAAACTAGTGTTGATAATTTTATCTAGGATAGTAAATAATGAGCTACTATACAAAATTTGGAACACTATTAGAAGATTTATCCACAAAACGTTTTAAAGGTGACTTATCCAAATATGCAACTCTTGATCGGCTCAAAAATGAAATCAATAATTTACTAAATCTTACCAGCGTAGATCCAGATGAAGTTGTCATTTTCCAAGACAAAGAAGGACGATTAAAGACGAGTAATGTAAAACTGTCAGATGTAGTTGTACGAAATACTGCTGCGATTGCTAATAATATCGTTACTTTTAACAATCTAGGTAATATACAAGATTCTGGTAGGTCAGTTAATGATTTTGTTAAAAAAGATGGTGATGTATTTAGTGGGAATATTGTTATGAAACAAAATAAGATTACAGATCTTGGAAACCCAACTGAGGATGGGGATGCTGTCACTAAAAAATATGTCAATGATTGGGACGCTTTAATTACTAATGAAATCACAGCACTCAAAAATAATTTTACCAGTCACATGAACACATTTTCAAGTTTTCGCAGAAGCATAAACAAAATTAAAGATGAATTTTTTGGAAATCCATCAAATGTTGACATTACACTCGCTAATATTAACACAAAATTTAATGATATTAACACAAAACTCAATGATATTATTAGTGGAATTCCGAATATTGTTGAGAAAACGAGTATGGTTAAAATTCCTCACAAACAGATTAAAAATATTGTGTATACTGTTGCATCTGGGTCTAGTACATGGACGAGGCAAAATAATTCTATCAAATACACTACAGAAGTTACTGGTATGTATAGATTGTCAGTGTTTAGCAGTGCAAAGTTTAGAATATCTACCAAATATCCATTTCGTCATCCAAATGATGACTCATCTGGAGTATTATCTGTATTAATAAACATAAATTCTGAAGAAGAATTTGTACTTGAACCAGTTGATAAAACTTTACAATTAGCGAATTTTATCTGGTGTTTGGAATTTATAGCTGAATATTAACCAGCTCTTATTATGGATTAACCAAACATAGGACTATGTGAACTAATATTATAATGAAAAGAAGTATAGTTGATTTCAATCATATTTCAAAAGATATTTCAGAACAGGATGTGGACGCATTAATACAATATTATAAATATTATCATAGAAAACTTTGGTGTGTGAAAAAATGTTACAAATACTACAACAAGATCCTTCGAGTAATATCTTATCTACCCTTGTTAATGACTAGTTCTGGTATAATTTCAAGTGGGGTATCATTAAATCCCTTTTTGTTAATCATATCCGCTATTGGTGTTTCACTTACAGCGGTGTGTAAAAAAGTAGAACCAAGACTTTTGATAAAGAAGCACGGTTGTTTAACATCAATTAAAACTTACAAGAAACTACTTGATCACATCCGGTCTTACCTACGAGGAGTTAAATATAATATGGATGATTTATTACGTGAATTTCGTATTATTGACAATATGTTAACAGACATTCTACCAATGAGGGTTAGCAAGTATGAAAAAAAAATCATAAAAAATATGAGTAACATAAAATTTTATCTAAACTTAAGATATAATATAACTAAAATAATATCATTTTCATTCTAATGCTAGTTTAATTTCCACCTTGTTAACTTAAACGTTCTAATACACAGTTTAAATTTCATCCTGTTATCTTGTGGTAAAACTCGTTTGCCGTCTTTAGAATAATTGTATTCCACACATGCGCTGTTCTAACAAATTAGTCACCTCTGTGTAAAGAGCTTATCACATTCCAACACCTGTTGTTTTGTTTGGTTACAAAATACCTGTTTACAGGTAGTAGTAGGGGGAAAAAAAGAGGTGGGGGAGGGTGAGTCAAAACCCTGTTTTATTTTGGAAAAAAGGGGGTGGGGTGGGGGATAATTTAGGACTATAATTTATACTTGTTTGGAGGGTAAAAAAACAAAGTGAGTTGAAAACCTGGTTTTCCTCTAGGGTGAGTTGAAAACCTGGTTTATTTTGGAAGAAAAGGGGGTGGGGTGGGGGATAATTTATACTTGTTTGGAGGGTAAAAAAACAAAGTGAGTTGAAAACCTGGTTTCCTAATACTACTCATATTGGTTCTCAAATTATATCTCATGTTTTTGTATTAAGGTTGATTATATTGGGATTACTCATAACTACCTTGGCATCAAAGTGGAATCAGTCGTATTAGTTTTTTTTTAAAAAGGCCCTTTTATTTAAATTATTCACTGGAATTTACAAAATGCTAAATTATTTAGGACTAAATCAATATGTTGGAATTATTTTATATTCATTGAAGGACGTTTCGGATTAAATCATTGTGATACAGCAAGACAGTTGGTACATTAACATATTTGAGACTACTGTCACATGAGTACATTCATATTTGGAACTGATTTAGAACACAACTTGGATTCATTCGAAATACCATAATTATCAACGTCTGAGCTTTTAGGACTATTTTGGATTTATTCACAATACTGTAAGTTCCTTTTTCAGTTTGTATTGTAGGGAAAGAAATAATTTGTTGAATTTTACATGTTTGTTTTTATTTCACTGTTTTCTGTTACTTAGTTTAAGACCATACAGTTTTATTAATGGGTGGTACTTTTCTCCCAGTTATATGTACTTGTTCAGTTACTTATATCGACCGTAAACATATTTGACATTTGTACCCCCATTATGATGTCATTTTTGTTAAACTAATTTATTTTGAAATCCAGGTGAAAATAATGATAAAAATAGTGGTATTAAAGTCATGACTTAAATATTTTATAGTTTTATGCAGTTCGCTATTCAGACATGTTTTGAATATTGTTTTAGTTCTTTAACGCTTTAATTTTTCTTTGTAAGGTAAATCAAAAGAGCTCATCCAAAAATCTGAGAGTTTAATACCAGTTAAACACGGAAAGATAACTCTAGAAAGACAAAAATGACCTTATTGTGAGTACCTGTGATATGCGCCAATCTTTTATTAATAGCAACAATATTAATACTGCAACAAATAAAATGATGCACAGTTATATCTCATCTGAACAAATTTGAAATAATATTTTCTTTTCTCACATCAATTTGCTTATTAGATTAAGTGGGCATACATGTATTTATATAGGTAACTTGGTAAATCTCTACCCAGGTCCATATCTAGCAAGAAGCAGCTTTTCCTTTAATTGTTTTAAGAAAGCCATTAGTGTGAAAATATCAGCGTAATGGTGCCTTTACTGCTTTCAAATTATGTATAATAATCTAATATTTTATGACTTGAGAAGGTTATGGTACTATTGCTGGAGAGTTTTAGCGGTGAAACATTAGCGGAGGGTACAAAGCAGCCCGAGGAAGAATCAGTCATTTATATTACTCATTGACTATAATGAATTGTTTTACACTTTAATTAGCAAATACATTTGTACGAGGAGAATAATTCATCATTTTGTTGGTTTCATAGGGTTTTCCATCTCAGAATGTTTTATAACTTCCATTACAGACTGTTGTTTTGCCAGCCAATTTGCTATAATGTATTACACACGGGTTCTCAAAATATTAAACAGACATGGGAACAATATGTGAGATAAAGCTGTAATAGAGTTTTAGTGCCATAAAATTAAATTTTGTTTTAAAGAATGAACAATAAATTAAAAAAGATTTTGCCACATGTGGATAAAAGGTTGATTTATTTTCTAACATGAAAGGGTGAAACAATTAAGTCTGTTGACAAAAACAATGGCGGTTGATGTAGAGTAGATACACGAATTGAAACATGAAAAGATACGAAGAATATATACAGTTTGAACTCCGTAATTCTTTAGAACGGTTGCGTGTTTTGGGTTAAACACATGTCAGCATGTATTTCGACTACGTGAACATCATCCGGAAAAACTGACACGAAAGGAAACCAAATACCGTGTTAAAAAGAACCAAACCATTTGTTATAGTACCGCTTAGCGCACATTTGTCGCGCATCCCAATCAATATTCTGCAAAAATTATTTTTAAATTGATGTGTATCTATTATGTATGTATGTATATATATATATATATATATATATATATATATATATATATATATATATATATATATATATATATATATATATATATATATATATATATATATATATATATATATATATATATATATATATATATATATATATATATCTTGGTTAATGATTTTATCCGATTTTGTTAATTGCTATTTCATGGCTGTCATCTGTACAAATTACCTTCAGTTAGATTTTTGCCTACGCGACTAAGGTCTGTTTTAGAAATATTTAGAGCGGAAAATTACATAGGATCTATAAATAGATGATTACATATATGTTGACAATTACAAAAAATAATCTTAAGTATTGACTGATATTCCATAAACAAATCTAAAGTTTGCAAGCGACATCATGTCTTAGAAAAAATTGTAGCATTTGTCAATTTTTATAGATCTAAGTTTCTACCTTTCAAGTTTGAAAATTGTTTACATACGCTAAGTTATGCGTATCCGTTCTTGTATGTAGGACACATATTTGGTTCTGTTAGCAAGATTGTATATCTTCTGTCAGAACAATTATACTATAGTTGGTGTTGGCAACCTATAGCACACGTGCCAACGGTAGCACGCCAAACTCTTCGGACAGGCACGCGGTACTAGTTGCAATTTTGTATTATTCGTAAAAAACAACATAACGAAATAAGAAGGATGAATATAACTTGGCAGGCAGCAATCTTCAAATGAGAAGCCTGGCGCGGCAGTTCTAAAACGTTGCTTTTGTCTGAACTATATTATAATTAAAAATGTTTATTCTTGATTCTTCTCATTGTTTGTAAGCTTTCTGCAAGAACTTGTATTTTCAAGGAATTGTGTACCTAATTTGTTTTTTTTTAAAAAAATTATAAACTGACAAAAAGCAACTTTTATGCCATAGTTGTTTTGAACCGGTGTCCAAACCTATACTGTTAAACGTGGTCTGTAAGCTCACGGTAACTTTGTGGTAAAAAATCTTGGAAACCCAAAAGTTTAATATGACATTACAGCATTTCATTTTATTATTAGATGGTCATTTTTAGACCAGTTAACTTGTACCTTTACTAATGTATGTTTCAAATAGGTCGAACACACTTCCTTAAAGTTTCTGTTTTTGATATGATGTTAAGAATTAATTCATGATCTTCAGTCTTTTTTGTTTTAAAAAAACTTCTCTGTTCGAAATCTTGTGTCATATCAAGTGAGTTGCTTGCTAGTGCAGTACAGTGTATTCTTCATATTGAATCGAAATCCGTATCTTTTTTAATTTATCAGATGTTTAATAATGTTTAAATTATTCATCATTACATAATGCTGATAGAACACCAAACATCAAGACTTCGTGAAAATAATCGATTGCATACAGAATGTCAAAAGCCTACCTGCGAATGATGTTATCAATGGATGAACTGACAATTACAACTACAAGCATGTGTCGAATAAAACAGCTTTATATACACCGGCTACAAAATGCCCCGTTTATATCTGTATCGGACTATGTACAACAGTTCTCGTACTGGGTACTACCTGACATATTTACACTGTTATCTGCCGTTGGACAACAGTTTTCACTGGGTACAACCGAATATTGTTTAATTGCATCTGACATTGTAAACCCTCATCGCACTTTGTACAGCCTAGCCTGTTTATATTTGTATTAGACTTTTTAAAACACTTTTCAGACCGTGTAAACCTGCTCTGTTTATATTTTTATTAGACTTTTTACTACACTTTTAAGACTGAGTACAACCTGCCCAGTTTAAATCTGTATGTGACTCTTGCACCAGTCAAAACATGCCTTGTTTAGATTAATGTTAGTCTTGTAAAGCACTTCCATATTTTAATTCCTATAACCGTCACCGATCTGAACGACAGCTTCATGTTTGATATATTTGGATTCCTTTCATACAAATACTTAAGTAATAATTTCTTCACACATGTAAATGATAAATGTATTTTTACACCAATGTCTGAATGGGCATATTTTAGGCGGATGTAATAGCAAAGCTCTTGATGAATACGCCATTCTCAAAGAAATGATTGATATACTATGTCGGTCTATATCATTATTTTGTCGACTGGGCATAATTCCATGAGCATTCTGTTGACATTGATTTTAAGCACCAGCATAATGAGAAACTGTATTTGCAGACACATCCGTTTGATGGAGAGATTTCGATAGTACATTCCATACGATAAAGTATTTGCTCTGAATCAGTAGAAACATATTTGTATTAAGCAGAGTGCATAAGTACCGATACAGCACCCCCACCCCGAAAAAAACTTAGGAAGTCTTCTCTTTCTTGGGAATTGATTCTTGTTTTCATTTTAAACACTTAGCGTAATGTTAATAAATCACATGATGAGAAGAACAAAATATGCGAGCCTGTTTGATGGCATGCGTTTTCAATGACTTAGATTTAGGAAGCAAACCTATATTTCGGCCGTAAATTCACTAAACACGCAAAGCGTTTACTACAGTACCAGCTAATAATCTTTTTTCCACAAATTCACTCCATTTCGAGTCAGTGCATTTAAACCTTATCGATGCCAGTTCTTTTATTTATAAAGTTCTATTTCTTCCTATTATATTAATAATGGTATTGGCAATATATGTGCTTTTAATAATGTATAAGCAGGTTAGTGTTTCATTTGACCCCCCCACTCATCTAAGTTAGTGAAGTCCATTAAGTGGCCCATTAATACCGAGTAAAAAAGTATATGATCACCGGGGTGAAGTTGAGTGAATAATGACGTTATTGCTCAGTGCATGACAAAGATCAAGTTAGTCTTAAAATAATGTATAGAATTTAAACGTAGAAGGAAACCAACCAAATTATAGTACTTTTGCAGGATAATTATTATTTTGTATAATACTCCACAACTTTGCATCTTCGGGAATAAATACATACAGAGTTTAGATTATTAATTAGAATATGAATTGATAAGAGTTAGCATTAATAAACGTGTGCATTAATAAGAGTATGCATTAATAAGTGTATGCATTAATAAGTGTATGCAATTATAAATGTATGTAATAATGAGAGTATGCAATAATAAGTGTGTGCATTAGTAATTGTGTGCATTAATTACAATTTGCATTAATAAGTTTAATAAATAAAATTATAAATGGGTACATGTACATGTTTTAGTTTCTTTCCACTGCCATCGGTCTCCGTATGTTTCATATCGCACATACACCAATATATAATGGCAACATCAGTACATAATTATTACATTGTCAGTACCGCACAAGACCAAAGAAAATGACAAATTGAAAAATGTTATACCTGTGCTTGTTTCTAGATAAACACTGCTGAGAGAGAGAGAGAGAGAGAGAGAGAGAGAGAGAGAGAGAGAGAGAGAGAGAGAGAGAGAGAGAGACTTTGAATTAACAGAATCAGAATTTTAAACGACGGATTGCTAAGTATGTACAAAGCTAAGACAATGAACTACGATGCAAAACATTATTTATTTCTAGGGTGTGGTATGTTAGAATTATTTATTACTGAATAAAGATGTTTTCAGAAACCTCGACTAGCCGAAAGAAAACCATGCAAACGCTGAACTTTTGTTTTCAAGAAAATATAGGTTTCATTTATTAATTTAATTTTTACAATCATATTAATATTTTCATAAAACAATCTATCATTTAGAATATTGCGTTTTGTTGAAAAACTGTTTTCATTTTCATTAGACTAAGCCTTAGAAAAATTAAATGCTTTAACTATTTTGGGGCTAGAGTGTCTTAAAACATTTCAGTCTTCATATTTCCTTTGAATTAAAATTATTGATGTAAAATAATACACTATTCCTTCTCACCGAATTGATCAATTCAGTCAGAATTCCAACAGGTATTGAATTTTATACGGATCACGTTTTCATTTCGTGTGTACTTTATTCGTTTTCTCGAATATGATATAGTCCGTTGTTGCATATGAAAATTATCGATCTGGAAGCTGCCTTTCCATCACATCAAGATGAAATTATCCCAGAGTTAAAGGACGGTATCTAAAAATTCCACAGAAAAAATGGAATAGGCATGGCAAAAAATTTAATGTTAGAAGATGTCAAGAACTTTTAATTACTTCACTGTTCTGATGTCAACGTCTCATCGATCTGACCATCGCAATATATCTATCAGTACAAGATTTAAACCAGAATAACAAGCTTAATGATGATTTTCTCGATAGATTATTTTTTCTAACTCGCTAGAGAATAAAAGTAATAACTTCCCATATTCAATTTTAATGAAGTCAGTTTTTTGTGTCACGAGGTCTTGTAAATGAAAATAAAATCAGAGGCATTTTTTCCTATTTCAGTAGCCTACTATTGCTTTTTTATATTCTAAATGAAAAGATTAAATCAGTTAGGCGTAAGAAAATCATAAATTCACTTTTTTTCACAGTGTGGTACAAGCGATACAGAAGACCATTGCTTAATTTGCTTTTTAAAGATAGAACACTAAAAAGCCAAAAACCTTTTGTTAGGCGATCGTTTATGATCTGTGTTTGAACTATGCTTGCTTGTGATACTTATAAAACATTGATATAATGGTTCATGAGCCCTGGTAGATAAACTCGAAGTCTCATCATCATTTTGGCCCTGGTAACATTGTCTTATGCTAGGCAGTGAATTACCGGATTTTAGGAGATACATAATCTTGACATTTTATCGAAGTGAAACAAAACTCATATTTGTTTACTGGCCGTCAATCGAAACGGATAACATTATAATCATGAAACCTGAAGTTTTCGTTGATGCTTACGTAGTCTGAAGTAAATATGGCCGCCTCCCGATAATGACCAATAAAGTTCAAACCCGACAAGACGTAAATCACTTCTTGTACAATATTACCTTGAATTGGGAAGGAAAATTATATTAATGTGTATATTTCCATTACGAATGATCACAAAACACGGCACAACATAAGTGGTAAGCCATTGACATCGCGCGGTATTCAGTAGGAAATCTGCTACTACAATCTGTTAAGCGTTAAGCCTGCATGGTGCTATTCAATACCTTGGAGAATAAAATAAAATTAAATTTTGCTATTAAATACCTTCGGAGATTAAAATAAAATTAAATTTTGCTATTCAATACCTTTGAGAATAAAGTAAAATTAAATTTTACTATTCAACACCTTTGAGAATAAAATAAAATAAAATTTTGCTATTCAATACCTTTGAGAATAAAATAAAAATAAATTTTGCTATTCAATACCTTTGAGAATAAAATAAAATTAAATTTTGCCTGCAACGAGCGAATAATGAATATATTTCATCTCGTTTGTGAAAATCTTTCGTTCTGCTATTTGACAGTTATTTCTAGCGAAAGGTTGAAATTATTCATGTATTTCACCTTTCTGAAATGTGCTTTCTGGACATATATTTCTCTATATTTGGTTTTTATTTCTGAAACTTTTGCGTGTTTTAAATGTTGATTTTCTTAGTATTTTGCTATAAGATAAAAAAATGTTGTTTTATTCTTAACATTGGTTTAATGTTTTGTGTAAAATGAAATATAATCCAGCATTTTATTTAAATTCATTGTGCCATTTTAAACATACGACCAACTGCGAAAGTCACCTTGATGGATATTGTAGTGACTTCAAAACGTCAAACCTAATTTTATTGCAGATAGTTTGGTCTGCCGATTCTCTCTTGCAATACAGTTCTGAAATTCTTCAAATATCATCACATAGTACAGTGATGTTAAACTGTATATTAAATAATGAAAATGAAATCAGATTAAGGAATTAAACGATATATCTTTGATTTGTTATGCACTCATATGATATGAGTTTACTGCTAGGATGTGTTCTTTAAGACGGAAAAAATTATATCTAATTTATCTCAACCTTTTTCCATATCTGCCGATGCAACTAATCAATTTCAACCAACGGATAGATTGTCATACAAGGGATCTATCATTTTAATTTTCTCTTAGGTGTGTGTGTGTGTGTGTGTGTGTGTGTGTGTGTGTGTGTGTGTGCATTTTATTTATAATTGGGACATATTTTATTTAAATACTTCGAGGGCCTGAATTTTTGTTTTTCCAAAATTAGATCTAAATAATTTCATTTAAGTATTTATTAATAAATATCGCCAATACATCGCTGTATTAAAGGAATCCGCAACGAGTAGCGAAAAGAGTAAATTTATATTATGTAATGAAACAAAGGATTACATACAATTGTGGTTGGTTTGGTTCAAAAAAGAACTAATCCATTGTGTCATATTTGAATTAGGTAATGAGGTTTAAATCAACAGGGCTAATTATTTATGCAGTTGCAGGCGTGTGACTAAAACTAAAAATGTAATTACCAATGAGTCAGTTTAACATCTGCGTTGAGCTTCGATTTATATAAGTTCAAGTCATGGAAACAGTTGCTATTTTACTTTACATAGAGCAAAGGCAGGTTGATTAATTTGCCGGTAACAATTGACAAAGCAATTTAGATAGCGCCGTAGACGTTAGTAATGTGTTTCAATAAGATCGTTTCCGTTCTGAACGTAATTATTTTGAACCAGAACACTTTCTTTTTCCATCAGGTATGATCGAAGTATTGACCGGAAAATTATATATGGAAGAAAGATAATAACGTATGAACACTTTATCTGAAACATGTAACAAAGGTTTTTAGTTCTAAAAGGTCTATGAAGATAACATGGATTTTTTAAAATTATGCTGATAAATGAGACTGATGCGCAATGACATGCTACCTTAGGTTATAAGGAATATGTATAAAGAGGATTTCATTGATTAGTGTTCTGTCAAGAAAAGAGATAGTTCAGGCAGCACACTTAGCTTAATCCATCATTAAAAGGAAGGTATATGTATTATATCTAAGTACTGACGCAAATATTTCAAGATGCGCGTTATTCATGTTTTAGTTCATGTTGGCATTTTCTGTGTAAAATCGTTTCCCAGTGGCACTATTAGCACCAACAATTACAATTTATCACTCTTTTTGAGAGTTTAGATTCTCTCATCGTGGCAGACTTGGAAGCTTTTTCTAGCTGAAGAAGACAGAACCGATTTGAAGATCATATTCAATTTGTTCACATGTAATAGATCTCCCTTGCCAATTCCATTGAGCACCATTTATTTGTAACTTACTCGTTATTTGCAAGCAATAAACAGTCACTGCATAATAATTACGAAGACAAGCCATTTTGTCTCTTGTTCTTCCTTAATAGGTAGTCCCTAAAACAACGTCAAAGCAACGGCCAAGAGTCTTGCTAAATGATATTAATAAAATTTCGTACGATTATCCAAAGCCATCATGGCGGTCATATCAATACAACAGTTCTGAAGATTTGGAAATCGGTTTCCTTGAGAGTATTTAATGAATGGATGTTTACACACATTAATTTAAATAGGAAAGGTACGATATTATCTCGTGCATGTCTGAGAAAAATATGATACATTTTCCAGATCTTGCACGTTAAATACATTTTGGTTCTAAAAGGATATAGAAAATGCTACTATTCAATAATAGTTATTATATAATTTTAACAGACCTATTACGTTTGCATTAAAATAAATATTACTTATCTTCCAATGGTATGCACGAGTACTGCATGCAGTTAAGGACGTAGTGTAGCTAGGAGAAGCAACAACAAGAGCAACAATAAGAACAACAAACAGCAAACAAAATGACACACAAACAAACGAACAAACTTACCAAAAAGCCAACAACTTATGCACTTACGTTTATTTAACCATGTGACCTAAGACCACTAGTACTCAGGGAAAACATGACGTATAGGGACGATGATGGTAAAGTAATTAATGTCACAATGTTTTTATTGTTTTAAAAAAGAATCACTGCGATGAAGATTTTAAAGGATAAAAATTTTGGATAGAAGAGAGGACATTATTTATTGACCGAGTTACAATCTGTATCTCAGTTTCGGTGACAGGAACATGAAATCGCAAAAATAATGGTACAATTGCCGTACGAAAGATACATTTCTTTCAAGACAAGGTAATGGGTGTATCATAAACCAGTGATCGCTTACTTGAAAGATCACATTATGTTCAAATAACGGAACGCACGATGCATTTTTGCAAATTTAAATGTTTATAAACAAGACGAGGAAGATTTAAGGTATTTTCAACAAAAGTAAAGTTTACCTAGACGCAAAGTAACAACACCATTTACGATGTTTGATGTCTTTTAATTTCATTCGCATGAAGATAGCATCTTTAATATTTTAACGTTATGTTTCAGTTTCTAATTCAGTGACCATGTACAAGACAGAACCGTTGTGTCTTTATTTGGCTTAAAGCATATACCGGTAATTCAATTTTTAGTGAATCTGAACATAAACCTTCTCGTATGAACTCATTTCATTTTTTGGGACGACGCAACGGTTTGTTTGCGACAATATTTATCTGCAAAATTCAACTCAATCTACAGTTAAATAAGCTAAGTTAATTCAAGTAACGTCTTATTTGGAGTCTTTCTATGTCAATTGTGAACATTGCAGAAGAAAATATAACAATTATTACAGTTTGTTCGCTTCTTCATTCATTTTAATGTTATTATGCAATATGTCTGCAATCCCTTACTTTTGGTTTTCTCTCAAATGAATTTGAAGCGTAATGGAAACACTGTGTTCTGTTTCCAAGTAATTACGTTCAGAACGGAAATGATTTTATTGAAACAGTACAAACTACTACGGCGCTTTCTATATATATATATATATATATATATATATATATATATATATATATATATATATATATATATATATATATATATATATATATATATATATATATATATATATATATATATGGGTGTGGGTGTGCTCTGTGTGTGTGTGTGTGTGTGTGTGTGTGTGTGTACACATTCCCGGCAGATAAGCATTGATGGACTCACTATCAAATCGTTCTGATGCCTATGGTTGTAACGGTTCTAATTTTCAGCGAAACAGATCTTGATCAACATATCGTATATGCCTGGGAAGTGGCAGGTCCCGAAGTGCATTTTATAAGATGGCTTAGTCTTAAGATCCGAGTAAAGTTGGGGATGAAAAGTGGCACCATACATCACTTGAAACCCTATTGCATAAAGAATTTGAAGAAACAATGATGCAATTTTATTTAAGGTCACATTAAAGTCAAATATAATGCTCACAATCAGACTTAGACCTTCACATATCTACATAAATATTGTACTTCCCTACGAACTACCGTTAAAATCAATGTCATTTTTCAACTTGAATATGTCACTGGATGTGTTACAAGATTTACTTGCTGCAAGGCTATCAAAGGGCAATGTTAGTATTTTATCTAAAGTAAATAATGGTAAGTGAGTTCATTAATTGTTGATGAAAAAAGTGCAGCTCGTACATGCAATGAAAAAAAGTATTGACCGATTACTAACTAAGAATGTGTGGCTGTGATTGATTTCCATCCCTACAACACAGCGAAAAGGAAGTTTTACAGGTGAAGTCAGCTCCATGTTTTATTTTCCTTTGGGTTGGAAGACTTCGATTGATTTAAGACCCATAGAGTTACTGCCATCTTCAAATCCCTTGGTAATACAAGTTAATTAAGGGCTACCGAGATGCAATTAGGTGGGTGAGTTTGGCATAAATTAAAATCATGTACAATAAGTAAAACGTGAACAGTTATAAATTATTAACTTAAGAACGACATTTAAATATGTCGGTGCCATATGTTTTTTTTTATGCTGACAAGGTATTAATAAGAGGTAAGAAAAATAAGCAATTTGGTATTGCATTTTACGTGCAACAGACCATTGCATTAAGAGGGAATTGAGCTATTGCATTGTAGTTACTATGTTGCCTGATGCATAAGCAAAATGCAACGAATGTCACATTTTTCATATACATATGGTCTTGCGTGCAAAATGTGTGGCGCACAGCATGATGCCATGTAATGTTTGCTGCCTAAATGTTTTTTTATCCCCGTTGACCCGGTCCCATGACTGAGTCATATTACACGCATACTTGTAAATTGATGGCTGTCAAACTTTCCATATTAAAAGTATAAATATGGTCAATACTATTAATAACGTAGAAAGTTTGCTTGCTTGTTTAAATTTAATTATTTGCTTTCTTGTTTCACCGATTATGGGCCCGTAAATATCAATCCACCAAAGTTTATACATCTTAGGTATTATCAGCTCCTTCGTTCTTAATATCCATCTGAATATAATAACAAGTATTGGTTTTTCAGCTGATTATACAGTTTTGGAATGTGTTTTGGCTCGTGTGTAAAAAGGCAATTCCCTCAAAGCAATAGTGTAGTTCAAATTAGGAAAAAGACCAAGTTCAACACCACTACAATCTAATCAGGTAAGATATATGAACAGTTGCATACTTTAAACGAACTTATTTCGCTCAGTTCCGTTGGATGTTACGATTCTCTCTAATCGCGAGTGTTAAACTAAGTACGGCATAACAAGGAGATATATATTCATGTGGTCTTTGGCACTGAACCCTACGGTGTGTCTCACAGCGTTGGCGTTACTGTGGGGTGGGGGTCGTGTGCGGACCGCACCGGGTGATATCAAAATGACCGTTTATAAAATGTTTGCATATTTGAGCAGGAAGTGGGTCTATGGGGATGATGCCATGAGTTACAGCACCACAGTTGCACAGGTCACTTACAGGGAAAGGACTGCCTCTAAATTGTATATTTAGTTATATACATATTATTAGAGATTTAGTGACATTTTTTCGGTATTTTTGATAAATGTTTAATGCTGGTTTTATGTGTGACATTTGAACAACACTGGCTAAATTATTCTTTATTGTTGCACAGTGTAGTCATTTTCAAAACCATGAGGTGATGGGGTGATTTATAAAGTAGGATGGGGTTGAATTTTGCTTGTGGTCTGCATAGAAGGGAAATATTAGACTGAAGTCTTTATTTTTTTACATTTTGATTTGAACCATTTACAAAAGTACCAAGGAAGTGGTTAGCGATTTCAACTCAACACACATAAAGTATATTAATCTAAATTACCAGTTGTCGTAGAGTAAATAGAGACATCATTTATAGAAAGACATGTGGGTAGAGAAAATGAAACTGTTCCACACTGCTCATTTTGGGATCATCATATTGTTTGTGACTGATAATTGTGTCGTTAGTAAACACATACAAATTGTGTGATTGACTTGATCATAAACTGCTGATTATTGTCAATACAGGCTTATTTCAGGAATTAATGTCAAGATTGTTCAGGATTGTATTTGCAAGCAGTTTTTAATTCTCTACCATTTATACAAAATCCACTTTTTCTTGCCACTAAATGGATCATTCATAAAGTGTTAGTGACATTCATTTTCATTACATACAGACTCCATATTGCTGTACACTGCATCAAATTTTGTGGATAAAAAGGTATGGAGTTTTGATATAATATGCAATTCTTTCAAACATGCATTGCTGAATGTTACAGAATACTTAACTGAAAGAAACTGGACATCACTATTGCTATAATTTTAGACGTTTATTCATTCGATGAACCAACTCCCACCCACATGTACTCAATTGTTTATTACAATTGCTTAAGAACGCTTGTAAAACAATGTCCATGTAGAGCAGACTTATGTCAGTGGTGCTGAATTCAATTTGTACACGATACTTTGAGTGTAGTCAGTTGAACAATATAAAGTCCAGCATACAAAGTAACCTACACTCGAATTAAACCAACAACAGCAGAAGGATAACATGGTAACTCATGTTTGTATGTACTGTGCGATAGTTATTCGAATCTTCTGGAAATTTTGAATACGTTTTGCCTGTAGATAAAAATGTGATGCGCTTAAAATTCATATTTTTAATCAGAAACGATTTTTCTCTACAAAAAACAGGTTGCAGAGTCAAAGCGAATGTAATACGATAATGACAATATTGGATTCGGAATTATAGACGGCTCATGGATTGAGCTGGATATCATAGTTATGTTAATAAGAACGACTGGTATTTATTTTGCATGAATTGAACATTTTTATCGTAAAATTGTATCACAATTAGAAGGAAATAACTAAAAAGTATTCAAATAAATATAATCACGAAATAATATTGCACTATTCCTTGAATGCTTGAAACATGTGAGGAAAATGTTACCAAAACTCCCTAGAGATTCAACTGAATTAGAAAAATCTAACTAGATACAATATCTTATTTAATTCATTCGCATTCAAGAAAAATCTACTTCATAACGAATAAAACACATAGAACAAAAGATAGCTACATCATTATTAGGTTTCTATGTAAACTGTCATTTATAAGAACCACCACCGGGTGCACGGAACACTGACTCTCATCTCCCAAGTCTTAAAAATATAATTATATAATTGTTCGAACGATAAGCTCAAATATTCAAATATGATCCCCATCAACATTGCAGAAATTAAGACTTTTGAAGGTTGATTACGTATTATGCAGCAAATTCAGAGATGGTATTTGTATTGGTAAAACTTTAACCTGATCATTGCAATAAGAGAAATATTTATTGTTGGTCTGTTAGGATTAAGATCTTACCAGATTCTTAATCTGAAGAAAATTTTGTATGAAGTTAACCGGAATTTTTGTGCAAGAATGAGCTATGCATTATTATGTTTATAAACTTATAAGGCTTGAAACCAACATATAGAAACAGAAACTTGTATTAGCAATCGATGTTTGATGGCTGATGAGGTTAGAATGACTGCCATGAAGGATGAAATCCGAGGTCTTAGTACTAGCCTTATGTTAGGACTACCTAAAGTCATGTGGCATTATGATCCATAAAAAAGAGAATACTTCTACCTCTGTAGAGAAATGCTTCAAACACGTCTCTTTCCAATTCTGCCTAAAAATGAAATCTCAAGAAAGAAAGCAACAAAACAAACAACCCATCAGTCAATAGGTCAAACCCACATTAGTTTATTAGGTTAAAATGTGATTAAGCTCTCTCTCTCTCTCTCTCTCTCTCTCTCTCTCTCTCTCTCTCTCTCTCTCTCTCTCTCTCTCCGATTGACTGGCGGTTGTTATAAAATGCCAAGAATAAATTAACTTGTAAGTATATATAATCATCTTGCTTAGTTTTTGATTGATGTGGCCTGAAAAAAAACTTTCATGCATGTTATAAAAATATTATAAAAAGGGAGAGGATACAATGAAAGACAGTCTCTGTTGTGTGTGTTTGTGTGCTATTTGATATCACCAAAGTAGAAAACCTTTCCAAACTATATTCCTTTTGCATATGTTGACCAGAAATGGATTTTATTTATTAGTCCCAGACAATGATTAGGCATACTAAATGCTCGTCAATTCCTTAGTTCTGACGTCTAGGGAAGTTATGACCAGCCTTTTGAATGCTGAGTTACAGTTGTTGTTGTTGTTGTTGAGCTTAACGCCATTTTTCAGCACACGATATGCTATTCATGGCGGCCAGTATTAATGGTGGAGGAAGAACCCGGGAAACCACCGGAAAGAACCACCGACCCACGAGAAGTTACTGGCAAGCTTTCTCACTTATCCACATTCGCCGAATCCTAGACTCGAACCCACGCAGACAGAGGTGAGATGGCAGTGATCCGTAACGGAGAGCGCTTTAGACCACTCGTCCACTCGGGGCCCCTACTGAGTTACAGAGAACATTAGAAGAACCAAATCTACACTGATTTACTAAGTGCCATAAATGCAACCGTCAGGTACCTTCCATTACATATGCGTTTCGTTCGTGTTTCACTTATACCAAACAACATTATCTACAAACACATATATCATCTATAGAACTCTAAAATTTAGCCATTAAACCTAACTTTAGTAATCATTGTACATAAAGATCTGACAACATTATTTACATGTTTACATCGTTTCGGCGGTTGTGAATATTTGGCAGGCTCTCAGGTGATGGAAAATTAAAAGTGTCGAACTTGTCAAGTTCAAAAGACATCACCTAATCTTGCATCTTTTTGAGGACCTTAAACATACTATGGAATCCATATAGACATCCATATAACATAAATCATAACTTGTTTGGAAAACTCAATGTCTCTTTTGTGGTGGCAAGATAGTGATACCAAATCAAATATTCTAGATTGTCGCAATAATTTGAAGCAATGAGAACATAACATAGTTAAAAAGACAGATTGCCATCTCTTTACGCTACGACTGGAATCTCTACTGTACGTGTTACAAAAGTGCATTTAACGCTGCTCGTTTAGATTGTCAGGGTATGAGCTACATAGAGGTGTGCACATGTGGTGAAGATAATAAACTACGTGAACAAAATCGTCAGTTTCAATTGCATGTAAAGAAGATGGAGAGTCGAAACCAGTGATATTAGCATTTTGTTTATACAGCACATATTCCACGCATGTGATAAAGACATGTTGATGATTTCAATCCATTGCAGAGATCATGAAGGATATTCAAGATTTGTAAGTTGAGATGAAAAGTATTGAAGATGAAAAAAAGCCAATTAAATGACGTTTAAGTTTTGCATATTTTGAAAGAATGTTTTCAGATATCGATTTTTTAGATTAATATCACATTAAAGGTTTGGTCTCTGAGGTTGATAGTTTGTAATTTGGCAACGCGGTGATATAAAAAAAAATAGGAGAACATAAATATGAAGTATTGAACATGAAATTAATTTCTGCACGCTCTAGTGTCATTGAACGTTAATCATCAAGCGTGAAATGTCATAGGTCTGTTCCAACTTCCAGTAAAAGTACCTTCTGAATTGTGATGGAGTTATGACGTGTATGTGTGAATCAACTAAGGATGTCATTTGAATTCTGTCCTTTCATTTATATCCGGGCTTCTTTCTGGTGAATATCAGGTACAGCCATGCAGTGTGACTCCAGAAATGACTTGGAGACTAGTTCACAATTACCTTGACCTTGTAGCTCTAGATATGTCAATAAGGATGCGTCAAGCATAAGGCAGAGCAGACAAAATGATTGTTTTTATAAATTGTAGCAATGAACCCTAATATCAATATTGTTTTTTTTCTATATATTAATATTCTTTGTTTCATACCTGGCAACTCTATATTACAATCAGAGTTGATAATATATAGATATGATTCACCATATCTGCTGTCATTGTTTAAAATTAAACCACTGTATCGAGATCCGCTAAAAACTCCGGGATACTATTTATCAGAAAACTCTTTAATAGTATCTCCATTATATATTTTTCCTTCCATATACACACTAATTTTCAGACGGCATCGAACTTAAATGTCAGGGATGCAATGATATAACTGATGTTAGTTTTCTGTGATCACATTATAAATGATTACTAGTCATCATAATGGCAAAAATAAAACTTTTAACTCGGCTTTTAACTTTATATGGAAACAAGATACAACAAAACTAATGGATCTGAATCGTTGTAGCAAGCATACAGGTTATGAAAAGATGAACTAAAATACTGACAAAAATTATTAAAAAAGCAACAAGGTATTTATATAAGTCATAAATTAGGGATTATAATAGGAATGGACTGTTTACGGAGGCAGTGTTTGATAGAATATTCAATCATGGAGAATGGATATAATTCTGACATGATTTTTGTCATCACAATGTTTGTATAATTGTGTCACTACTACAATCTTCCATTGATAAACCAAAATCAGAAAGTCATAGAAATAGCTTATTCGAAATGTGTCATAAACTGTTATTTATTTTGAACTAATTATTAGTTCGTCAAAAGGGATTATTTAAAAAATTGCATGAATAAGAATTGCGACCATGATATTGGTTTTCTTGGAATAGCATAATTCCTTCTATAAGGTCCAAAGTTCAATATTTTTCTATCTACACTAGAACAATGAATTACTTTCGCAAAGGTGTCTTCCCAAATGAGGAAGAGATTCTGGACAATAATAATCAGGAGTTTGTATCATATAGTTCCATTTATATCAATATGTCATTCTTTTCCCATCGTCTAGTCTAACATTTAAATAATAATTAAAGAATAAATCCAGTAGGCAACTTTGCTCTTTCTTTGAGTTTTTGAAACCTTGATGTCTGCAATTAGTTATAGCGGCTGTTATAGTTCTACCATGAATTTGGCGGATTAAAACCCCTTAAATATAGACTGTGCCACTTTATGAATTTGGTGGATTAACACGCCTTAAATATAGATAGAGCCACTTTATGGATTTGGCGGATTAACACGCCTTACATATAGACTGTGCCACTTTATGAATTTGGTGGATTAACACGCCTTAAATATAGATAGAGCCACTTTATGGATTTGGCAGATTAACACGCCTTAAATATGGACAGTGTCACTTTATGAATTTGGCGGATTAACACGTCTTAAAGATAAACTGTGCCACTTTTATTTTTCTTCTAGATAGACAATGAAATGCAGAGCAGAATAAAACGTAAGCAATAAAAGGAAAGTTCTGCTAGAATGATCGTTATATCAGACGTTTAAGATACACGTCTTATCGTAACACACGTTCAAGCGAATCAAAGAACCAAGAACAATCTAAAATTGTTTCTGCTCCAGTGTTTATGGCATCAAAAAAGAGAGTAAAGCAACAGTTTATCTAATGTGAGGATTGTGTACGTTTCGCATGAGAAAACCCATTACCATAGATTGTACTTAATTAACCACAAAGCAATGAAGATATCATAGTGGTGGTTGGCAATGGATCAATCAGTTCGTTTCTGTCGTTTCCACGTGTGATAAGCAAAATTCATATTGTTTTACAAGAAAGCAGACGAAATCCAATTAAGGAGAATGAAAGGAAACCTAATTCGGAATGTTAGTTTAAAACGACATGTTAAAAGTTGTGAACAGGTTCAAGAAGTGACCCCCCTTCTTCATAACATCTAGCACCACTTATTGTCATGTGATGGCATATATTTAGGGCATACAGAAGATCTACTATCTATTCAGATCTCAAATTGTATTAAATGTAACATTTCATGTTTAATTTAACTGCCGCATTCTTTCAGGTTATACACTGACCAGATTACATTAATAAGAGCCCATTCAAGGTGTGAAGCTGCCGGTATTCTTGAACATCAATAGACAGTGCATATACCTTTGTTGTGATTTCATTTGTTAACTTCAACGGTGCTATAATATTTGCAGGTACGTAAATAAGTTAAGTTTCGCATTTTATGCACGAGTTCGTGCAAACAGGAACTTCGTCTGTGTGGACAAAATATTATTCTATAAAACAAGCTCTAGTCATTCATTTATTACGCATCGTCACATGTCCATAAAACAGATGGTTTCGCCAGAACTGGCCAATAATATAACCAGTGAGTTGGACATTATTCAATTTGTCTTTATTATCACACACAACGTAAAGTCAGAGTGACAATTGATAACTATTATGTAGAGAAACAAGGGCCCACACATGTTCAGCCATATGTATTGGAACTGATTATCAGTAATGTGATAGTAGGGATATTGAGAATTTATTATTGTATATCGTTGAAGCCTTCTATCCCCCATGAGGGAAGTTGCCTATAATTGTCGCTCGATAGGTCACGATTCCTGCAACGCCAAGGCCAACAGTTTGTTTCTGCGGTGAATCTATAGGACACACGGTACTAGTTATATGGAAGAACTGCGTATCAGTCTAAAAATGGGTGATAATAGAGTATATACGGCTTTGGTTGTCTATAATTGGTTAATAATGAAAAGTAAAATTTTAGTAAAAATATCTTTTGAAAGCTTATCCTATGTGAAATTTAAACAAAATATAGACAAATTTCGATTGATGCAATTTTAGTATTTTTAAAGACTTGACTTATGATTGCTCAATAATGAAAGTAGCACTTGATTCGCTTGGTGCATAATCAATAACATGTGCTTCATGCACATGTAGGTAAAAAAAAATTCAGCGGCTCATATGGTGTTCTCCACACAGAAGCTTGCACCAAGGATAGTTGTGCATGGAGAAATATATGTCTGATCATCAGTAACCAGAAAGTTTAGGTTATTGAATCTTAAATATGATGGTGTTTCCATATGTTTACTATGGGAGTTGAATTAGTACCGTGATTTCTATATGCGACCTATACCATAATAGGAGCCTGCTGTTTCCATGGTTACCACGTGCATCCAAGGTATCATTTTGGTGGTTTTTGCAAATGACATTCATAATGGAGTCTTTTGTCATGTTTTGCATGTGATTTTGGAAAAATAATTGTATACAAAACACAGATGGGAAGGGTTGTATATACTGGACAGGGGCAGTACATAGCTCAGGCTATGGGAAAAAGATACATGTATGGCTTGATGGCAACATTTCATATGTTGGTGCCAACAGATTGGCTAATATGGCTAAATACTATTTCACATATGCAACAATTCCCAAAAAGGGGGAGGGGAGAGATTTTAACTGTAAGCCACTTATGTCACAATCGCCTTTGTATCAATACTGATCATTTAACTTTATAGACACATTCAGTAAATCTAAGCAGAGAGCATTGTAAAATGCAAGGACTGTGCTCAAAACTGCACATGCCAAATTTCCTCAACCTGTAGAAATTTACCAACATGGAGGTGGTTAATGGTAAGAATGTTCATATTTTGCTTGTTTTTATTTTAACCATAACAAACATTAATTTGCCATTGTTTAATTCTTTTCTTCTTGATATTTCTCAGAGTTTGTAAAGAAATGCCCTTTCCTAACATTTTTTCTCTCTTATATACTGTACATGTCTTATACATTTTATCTTATATATATATATATATATATATATATATATATATATATATATATATATATATATATATATATATATATATATTGTTTTTCAGATTTTGTGCCACAGAACTGCAAGCTGAAATCAGACAACCGATAGATTGACACAGATAACCAGAGATTCTCCATCTCCATGGTTGCAGTTATGGACAGCACTATGAACCCTGCCATGGAAGTTTGTCTTGAAGATTATATTCTTTAGTAAGCTGCATTTTGTCTTTCTTTTCGCTGATTCCACTTTCTGAGTGTTCTTGTTTAATTTTGTTTTTAACACTGTAAATTTACCTAGCTGGTTTTCGACACGCATGTGTAATATACTATCCTATCTCTCTTTCTCAATGGAGATTTTCAGTTCTGTTGATGTGAATATATGAAAAATAACTTCATAGTAGAAATATGGTCTCAGATTTGAAACAAAAGATATTTATATAGGCAACATGTCTCTGTACTAACTATACAGTGATAGAATATAATCATTTAGTTGTAAATTAGAGCTTACTATTTGGTATGCCAAATCAAGGTATGTTACCTCTCCTTTGACTGTAGTTCAGTGATTGCAAGGTTTGCGTTGTATCTCTTTTTCAATAATATAAGTATTTTATTCAGATTTATATTGAAAAGTAAGTAATTTAACACTGTTTGATGTGGAAAGTAGCCACAATAATGATGTTGAGTCTTTTTCTTAACTTATTATGAATTTTGGGTAAATGTAGGTATAAATTTATGCATTAGAAATCTTTCCTATGCAATTCAATTCTATTCTACTACTTAAATTTACCAAGTAGTTTATACAGCGCTAAAGTATATCAGTGTCTGAATATTGCATAGAAATATGAACTTAACCTGCAATCGCAAACTTTCCACATATTTATTAACCTCCAGCTTACTTCTTGACTTGGGCCGCATCGGTTTGCACATGGGCTTACTGTCTCCAACAGTAATGTCAGCATTATAGGAACTTTGCATATCTTTTTTCAAATCTCTCTATTGTTGTCCTTATGTAACAGACCTCAAGTGGCTTTGTCTTTTGGGTTGATAAACATGTTTTCCCCTTTGTTGTGAAAAACATAACCAGGCTTAAAGATATGACTATCTATTCTTTGCTTCCTTACCATTTCCCATAGTATTATAGTAACAAGTAGCATTCAGTTATTTAATTCTTCAGTATAATAAAACTTATGGAACTTTTCTTTGCCTTTGTTAAGATTTTGGGGTGATAAATCAGATGTGTTGATAGTTTAATTAGTTTGGGAATGTCAGAATCTTTTGGTGCTTTGTGGGTGTGTGTATTTGTTTTAGTCACAAAGGGCAATGACCTCCTATCATTTTGACCTATCATGTGGCACACCTATTGGTTTTCCCTGAATGTGAGGAACACTGATGCTTTGTATCTTATATCTGTGACAGTCAGAAAGAAATGAAATGCAATTTTGAAAGATAAAACATTTAAAACTTGACTTATAGCAAGTAAGAGATGAAAATACAATGTTTTATGTAATTTGATACCCTGTGATGTCATACTTGTTGATGTCAGCATGTTTATGTTTCTTTTGTGTAGCATGCATGCCATAGAAAGATAATATTGAATATACAAAGGCAGAAAACAATTAGTTTAATAACAAGAATAGTCCACAAATAAGTGCGATACAACACAGCAACATGTAATGTGGATGCAATTTAGCTATATACAGTGGTATCACATAAAACGCCATTGCACTAATATCTTTGCACAAGCATAGCCAATTCTTTGTTTCAATTATGTTACAATATCAATGAGTAAAATAGACATCTTTCTAAAAAAAATAGATTTGGTTATAGGACACACAGTACTAATTATATGGAAGAACTGCGTGTCAGTCTAGAAATGGGTGATAATAGAGTATATACGGGTTTGGTTGTCCATAATTGGTTAATAATGAAAAGTAAAATTTTAGTAAAAATATCTTTTGAAAGCTTATCCTCTGTGTAATTTAAAAATATAGACAAATTTCTATTGATGCAATTTAGTATTTTTAAAGACTTGAAATAGGATTACTCAATAACAAAAATATCACTTGATTTGCTTGGTGCATAATCAATAACACGTACTTCATGCACATGTAGGTCAAAAAAATTCAGCGGCTCATATGGTGTTCTCCACACAGAAGCTTGCACCAAAGATAGTTGTGCATGGAGAAATATATGTCTGATCATCAGTAACCAGATATTTTAGGTTATTGAATCTTTAATATGATGGTGTTTCCATATGTTTACTATGGGAGTTGAATTAGTACCGTGACTCCTATAAATAGCATCCAGGACAGCACATACTCAATTGTATTTCGCAAGCACAGCGGTTCATTTGCAGATGCCCCGCTTCGGTATATTTAAACGTAAGTCATAGTTCTTCTAATAATGTTGTCACAGCGAAGTTTAATTGGTCCACAGGCTGCTGTTGTTTTTGTGCTTGAAGCACACGCGCTTGTAGCCTATTACCTTTTTCAATAGAACAACCTTTCTAGAATCATATAAATTATTTTGTGGGAAATATTTAAGTCTCGGGTGATTCAAGGCTCTGGAGATTTGGTCCCACATTCATGTACACTACACTGATTATGCCTTTGTTTTGTGCCGATTTTGTCCAAGAACTGTTATAATGACATGTGCGTTTTGGTGAATATCATTTAACTATGTCTTATTTATCCTGGCCGAGTCAATGTTGGATAAGCAAATCTTTTTCTGTAAACCAATTGTAAGTTATTTCACGTCGTTGTTTTAGAAATAATCTGCTTGCTGCTCTTATGCTAGACCGTGTAATCAATAATTGAACATTTTTCGGGTAAATGTGACGATTCCCATCTGACTTAGAGTTGGTACTAATACATCAGGGTGGTTTTATAAATCAATTTTTATCTTACCCTCATAGTAAACATATATATATATATATATATATATATATATATATATATATATATATATATATATATATATATATATATATATATATATATATATATATATATATATATATATATATACATACAAGTAGAACAAAATTGTTACCGATACATGCATCTGCTGGCACCTTATCCAACACATCGTTGATCAAATTCCACAACCGCTTCACCACGAAACTGTTGAAACCCATCATGTTTACGTAATGATAAATCCTAAACACAAACATCAACCATGGTTCAGAGTTGAGTCAGTCGAAGTGAAGTTCAATTCCGGTGACAAATGATATCGATGCTGCCTATATAAAACGTTCGGAAACATTATCGTCTTCAATTCAACGAGGTAGTGATGCAAAAATGCGCTGGTGATCACTAATCAATATTGTCACAGTACCCTACCACCCTATGAATAGATACGATCAGGACTCGAGCACATTTAAGATGGAGATCACGGGACGGGTTAGGTCTACCAAAAACCATACCCGACAGCAATGATAACAAGTCAGCCATTTTGTATGCAAGTTCATTCTCCCTTTCCTTCTTTGTAAACATTTCCCTAATTACAGTCCACGAATCTACTATCACTATGCGTATTAGTGAGGGTAGATCCAATATTACAAGCGCAGCCTTTACGTCCACTTATTGTTTCGTCACATCATCGGCATTGGTAACATAGTATTTGATAAATATAACTGAAAACACCAGATGCTCTAATTCCCTGGTTCTCGGTAATCTCAATCAAGACTTTTTAACGGATTAAGAAACAATGCCGCTGTTCATGTCCTAGTTGGAAGTTTTAAACTTTCCAGTTTGATTCTGAAAAATCACTAACTCGCTTGGGTCGATGCAACGACAATACTGTTCCTCAACTCGGTCAAATCCGCTTTCGTGAAAAACTTGTTTAGGTCCACGTCAACACCGCCCATTGGGTCCTTGTAATCATTCGCGGCTGTAAATATCAACAAGCTTTATGCCTACTATCAAGCGTACGTTCTAAGAACTTGTGGTGTCGGTGAACGCTCAAGTACACACAGCACTCCAACAGTGAGATGTCAACATTGAATAAAAAAAGCGCTGAAACGCGTATACTTCAGGAACGACGATTTCAAGTTGCGGTGCAATCCTTGACAAGTCCAAGTATTAAAGATACCAAGGCATCTAGTTTATTTTATTGATCAGTAATGTTAATTGTGACAAAATAGCTTTGCCACCAAAATCTCTATGACGGCAGATTATATCGATGTTGTTCCATTTCGGTCAAATACGAGTTTTTGTTTAGCTCCACAATTAACCATGCATTTATCTCTACAAAACTCAAATATAACTGAGGAGCATGCCACAAGAAAATTGCAGTGAGTTCCATTAAGTTGTCCTCTATGCTGCGCCAATCAATGTTGTAGTTCGGTTCATAAAACCAGTACCAGGTCAGGCAATAAGATGATGATGGATATACGGGATATGACCGTCATGTTCGTTTGCATCTGAAACATAGTTGGGCCAGCAGACCTAGTGCAATAATGGCTGTATAGAACGAGAATAATCTTGGAAATATCAATTTTAACGAGATAACTGGGTTGGATTTTAGGATTCACAACAGAACACTTGTGATGGTGATAAAAATACAATGCTTATTGATGAATGGCTTGAATGGAAAAGAATTATGATTAATAAGTGAGTGTATAAATTAAATTGGACAAATTAACATAACCCTCACGAACGTAATAATGCAACAAACATAAATACAGATAAATTACATTACATAGTACAAGGACAAAGGTGAACGATTCGCAGTAATTTCACAATGCGAAATGAATGATTCACTTTACTCAAAATTGTAAAAATGATGTACTTTATTCGTATAGTAAAATATATTCACTCAAATAGAGAAAAACGAGGTACTTTACTAAGATAGTAAAATGATGAAAACAAAACGGACATATATCATACAAAATATCTTTAAAGTCCCAAAACACTGGATATAACAAAGCCCATCATTAACCCTCGTCTAAAAGATGACATGCATGGAGAAACACAAAACACCCCGTCATTAGCACACTTGTCTACCAGTGCCACTGGTTAATCAAGTAATTAGCATTATTGGTAGTCATCGGCCACCATTCTATTCCTTGGTCAATTAAGCAACCAGCGTTCAACAATTCGGCCAGCAACACCCGATCACCTACTCGACCAGTAACATTGCTCACTCAACTCTACGGCTGCTAAAGGATGAGATTTACAGCTGCTGTGGTAAACTTTAGCTTTACAGCAGGTACCACGTGCATTCCGATTATCTGAAAATACATCTAAAAAAGACATATACGACAACACGTAATGACGTTATGTACCAATAGCTATACAAATTACATTATCAGCAGAAGTTTACAATGCAATAAACAGGTTTAGAAGTGAACCTACCCGAGTCCGATAAGAATCCTACGGTACTGAATCTTTATTAAAAATGCAACTTTATATTTCTTATATAAATCACTTGCTAAGTCACAGACACGAATAGAAAATATTAGCAAGCCGATGGTACATAAAAATGTACAAAAAATGTGATAGTTCAATAGCCATAACTTACAATATACATAAAATAATATACATTAGAAATTAATAATTAACATACATACCTCTTCAACTAAAAATGTACAAGTCCTAAGTATACTGCTTACTGACAAGACGTTCTGTAATGTGAAGATTTTAGTCTTACGGTGAGGCATTTACACACAGACGATTCATCATGCATCATCTGTGTACTATATGTAACTCATGTTTTTCTAACGAAAGCACTTCGCACGTGCGGCAAGGAGGAACTGAACTTAATATTTTGAAATATTATACAATATACATAAATCAACCTAGGGTATCGTTGTAAATAAACAAACCCGAGTACATGTATTTAATAAATAAAGATTTAGACAATTCCGTGAAATCAACATTTTCCAAACATGCTTCGATTTTTTTCGCTGATTAATAAGTGTCAGTCATAACGATACATTGCCAATTTTGTGGCGATTTCTTTCTTGATTTTCTTGATATCTTTGATGAGTTGATTGATTTCGCTCGTGTATTTGACCAGCAGTACAAACATGTCTTTGAAGTCGGATTGTAGCGACTGAAACTTATCAAGAAGCTTTCTCAAATGCCAATGCAGTCGCAGAGACGTTTCAGGTGTTCGTGGTGTGCTTCATTCTTTGATTACTACACACTGCACTAACATCTCTAGCAGCTACGCTGCGCAGTTTCGCCACTCTATATATTGTCGTGGTCACTGTACATATTATCTTGTTAGTCAAACGTTACATCATACATAACAAGATTATTCAAGGTCGTCAAGGGCTCGGATTTCGTCGATCAAGAAAAGAACTGGATATCTCCTTCGGTGTTGGCTGCTTTGATGCTCATAGTCGCTTCGTCGCTCAGCGACTAAGACTCGGTTTTGTCACGAAATCACTGAGAACATTATACTAGGATTGATGTTTTACTATTGGTGCAGTCACGTACAACCGATCCCTCACTAACCATCGTATAATCAGATTCAGGAACATTCAATTTTTATTTAAAGAAACCGACCGGACAAATAACCACTGAGGGAACCGAGTTTGGAAACACGGAACTGTCAGTTCCATCAGAGTGCTTGTGTAGCTGTAGCTTTGCTGATGCATAAAATCAACGACGGTAAAATTTTTGAGTTATTCTATTACACGTCGAAAACATGTTGAATGTTAATCGTTGTATATTTATTATCATATTAAACACAAATCAAAAATTCAAATGGAGTTTGAACACTAATGATAGATCCGAAATCCATGGAAATAGTGCAATGTCTGAAGAAATTTACATTTATGTAAATAAAAAGTCTCAGTGGATTTACTTTTCTCCCATACGATCAAGAACGTGGCTTTGTACCCTGTTATGCACGTGCATAAAATGCGCCTAGCCATTTATTTGTATTGGAAACATATACGAGGAGGTTGATCTGTTGATGTCCAAACCAGTGCTTTCTTTGTGGTCCTGGAATTGTGTAGATACAATGGCAAGTGATCTAGACTTGAAGTGTGTCGGTAACCTTGTGACCAGCCATGCATTGAATCCGATTTTGCAAACACACGCAAATTAACGTTTACGCTTTCCGGAAATTCAGCAGTTTTTGGACAATCTTTTCATTAATTCATTAAAACCCATGAATTATTTGTATGCAAAAGTAATTCCATTGACTGCTATAGAAGTAGTTAAATAATCGTCGTCGAGTCATGGAAAAGGTCACGTGTAATGTAAGATAAGCACTTCCATATTGCCGTTCCGGCTGTACAATCATTACCCCTACGTGGAAGATTGTACTTCCTGGTATAACTTCATGAAGTGCAGAAAGCATATAGCTATTTAATTATGCTTTATAGCAGCTTAATCTGCATTATGGCTGATTCGATTACATGAAGGGAAGTATAATCTGACTTTATTGCTACATAATGGTAATTAATTACCCCTTTCACATAATCTGATTTTATATTACTTTCAAATTTTATATTCTATGACAGTATATCAGGTCTAATTATAAATGTCAAATTTTCGCAAAGTAATTTTGAAAGAATATTTTCGGAGCAAAAAAGTTTTAAAACTAAAAGAAAGAAATAAAGCAATTGTTCTGGTTTTAAGTAATTTTTATATAGAAAATAAACAATAAAATAACAAATGTACAAATCAAATTACTTCTGTTGGAATGTCTTCGGACCTCAAGAGTATTTATTTGGTCAGAATGAGACTAAATTAGTGATAAATCTTTTTAAGTTCTGTAATTATTCTGTATAAGTACTTAACGTTTTACGTTTTGACTGATCGATTTCACTGTTTGTTTGTTTTTTTTTCGTTATAAGGACCGAAAGACATAAAAAGTAGCGAGCAGTGTGAAGTATGTATAATTGGTACTGGAATTTATTGTTCATTGATTGATTAAATCAAGGCATTAACTTGAATCAGAAGGTTCATCTAGGAAGGAGGAAAGCTACCTGATAAATAAAACTTCATAGGATCTTAGTAAATGAAAAGTCGAATGAACAACATTTCCCGTTGAGGGGTATATAAATGTGTCGTTACGATTATATATTTTCTTTGGGGCCTAATATAGTTACCGACTCCTAAGAAAACATCATATACAGATAAGTTAGAAATCTTAATAATGAAGTAAATATAATGCTGAAGAAAGCAAGTATACACAAACTTAATCATTACAACACACAAAAAAACCCAAATGGAAACGTATCAGACGGTATCATTTTGTAAAACTCCAGTGGACATTTGGTTGAAGGTATTTTGTCTGCCAATATCAATTTTTGGAGCAAACTCTACTATTTTAGTCATTGTTTTCAACAAACAAAATAACTTCTGAAGAGTTCGTCTGTAAGTCGTGGTAATTGACTAATTATATCTTGTTTATTGGTCCATATTTCTATGTCTCATCTAAAATTATCAACGTTTGAAAGGTAACGTTTTGAATTGCTACCAAAAGAAGGTTTTAATGTAACTTAATACATGTCTAAGGGGTTACATAATAAATTGCTTCAAAAACTTAAAAAATATTCATTTTGACTGTTACACAATTTCTGCGTACTTGAGACATAAATTGTTTTATAGCATTTTTTGACAAACTAATCTTGACAATATTTCATTTGTTGTGTTTTATTTGTACAATTATAGAGCATTATTTTTCTTCCAATGCAGAACCTTCATTTCATAGATTGGGAAACAATGACTGCATCTGTACAAATTTGTTTGCAACAAAAATATTGATTGGTCTGTTATAAATAACTTGAAAACATGCAATGGACAAATCAAATAAATATATTGTATATCACTTTTTTCCAACTTCATTTATTTTACATTGTGCGGCAGATAATACAATCATTTTTTGGCGTGCAGAAATTAGAACTCCGTTTCCCAGCAAAAGTATTATCGATTGGAATTGGTCTTTGTTCATTCCATTACTAAAGAGGGGTGGGTAACCTGGCTATCCAGCCCGGTCTAATGTTCCTCAAAGTAAATTAGTCGTTCCTTTGAAATATTCCTAGTCGTATAGAATTACAGGAATGAAATGATAAAATCATTGAGTTAGTTAATAATCTCTAACATGATTTATGTACGGTGTCAATTCGGATATTACTTATGTCGTATGAAATACACGCAGGTCGTCATGCCAAAACCAGGTCCAATGCGATGCGAATATCTTGTTTCAAAAATATATTAATTTTCACCAAAACCAGAATTCTGTTTTCTCAGCGTCTGACTACAGGCTAGACAACCCATTTGCAGACATCCCCTGTAAACCCTTCGAAAATTCATCAGACACTTGGCTTTGATTTCCATCATTGCTATTCCGAATCTACAAACGTTTGATGCTTATGTTCTTTGGCATAAATATTCATACCAAGTACATACAATGTGCATCATCCGAGAGTGTGCCGGATTACCCATTAAGCACACTAAGCACATGTTTGAAGCACCAGCCCTGGAGGGGTACCAGAAAATTCTAATTAATTGTTGATGATAACATTGAATGAATTATATATGACCATTTCAATCTGCACGTACGAGCATTTTGATCTGGAATGATGGCAACACTGGTATTTTGACAAGTTATTAGTTATTACTATTGTTTTTACTTTGAGTTTCCCATTTTATAAGGGTGGGATAATATTTTCAGTACTTATGGCCATGGAAGATGTAATTAGGATTTTTAAAGTAGCTTTAACAGTTTTTCAGTCATATCGCTACGGTGTCTGCAGTGTGGCAGTTTATAGTGATATCTAGCACTGGGGCATCATGCCGCAGAAATGTAGCATGATGTTCCACCCAGTCACATTATCCTGAAACCAGGCCGACCAGTCCTAACACTAACCTCTTAATGCTGAGCGCCAAGCGAGGAAGCTGTTAGAACCATTTTTGTAAGTCTTTGGTATGACTCGACCGGGGATTGAACCCACGACCTCCAGCATCTGAGGTAGACGCTCTAACCACTAGACCACCGGAGCGGTCATATGGCCATGGACGACCTTAGTCATGCTCTGACGATTGACTACCAGAATACTGTACAATTTTCCCAACTCAACTGGTATATATGTGGCTTTGAAGTCTAAAAGTGTTTGTCTAAAATGTAACTCTTTGGAAATTATCGATCCCCGATACAGTGCTAAATGGTTTTTTTTTTAAATATGACGTAAATGTCGAGTGCAAAGATTCGTAATAAGATAAAAAACAAACAAAGAAAGAAAAAGGATGAAGAAGATAGCTTTCCTTTTTCTCAGAGATCTGAGTGGCTCCATAACATTTAGATATTACATGTTGCACATAACTCGAAAACTTTTAAATATTTTTTTTCAATAATTATCTCAAAGAAACTTTCTAAAACATATCAAGCCTTTAAGAAACTAATTAAAGAACCTGAATTTATCCATGTATTAAACTGCCATTCACAATACGAGCTTTTGTATTACATGTTTTTAAGATAACATTATGATATTGAGACAACAGAGATATACCAATTTATCGTTTTGTCCAGGCCTAGTCGGGGGAGGTTAGTAAGGGGAACATGACCACGGGCTCAATCCCTAATGACCTCTAAAGCGTCTGTTTTAAGTAGACAATACCTAAAAAATAAAGTTTGAGCACACATCATGTAGGTTGGGAAGGTCGATAGTATGATGCTTCTTTACAGGCTGTGGTAATTTCCTAGTGTGAGATGTTGATGAAATAGGGACAGGCGTTCATAGTTACGAGGAGTGTTCTATTTGGATTGCTATGTTTTGGTTTACTGAAAAAGTCCATCGTATCTTGTATATATGATATATCATATATTTGATGGCAGTTTTTCACGAAAAGGCCAAATGTGATACTCAAATAATTCAGAATTACTTAGTCTTCAATGAGATGGTTGTTTGCAGAAATACTTGGTTATCCGGGGTCATTTTTTATATTTTAGGGAGTAAATAAACTCAGTGTTACCTGCGGCATGTCTTTTAATGCCCTGCACAAGCTTCAGCATGTTCAGCTGTAGGGTAATAACCGAATTTCTTATAGAATCAGTCTTCGAAAGTTATCCGTTCGCCTGCGCAATCTGGTTAGACATATTCATGACAGCGATGCAATATCCCTCGTCTGCTGGCATGATCACAAATAGTGGACTCTCATGGAGTTTTTCAGCAACTTTCTTTTCAGAGTGGTTGAATTGCCCGTTTCTTGCAATACCTATTTATAAATCAAGCCGATGATAATGTATTACTGATGAAAGCAAAGATGCAATTTTCCTGGATATCAAACAGCAATGTAGTCCGAGAAAAGTGTTTGCTTGCTTAAAATGGCTTTCTCTTTCATTTTATCGAGTTTCCCATTCATTCACTTAAGTGCCTTTAAAAATAAAATTTTCAAGTAAAATAAGGCAGTAAAACAAAACAGATGTAATACTGATGCAAAATGTCTGCATCTTTTAATGATATAGTTGTGAAATACGAGGTAGCAAAGTTGTTACATATTGTTTCTTATGATCAAGAGTACATTTACAACATCTTTTCTTCTGTGAGGCTGTTTGCAATTTGGTGAGTAAATGGTCGGTGCCTCCATCATTAAATGATCTAGCAATGATTTCAAAATTCCTCGCAGGCATTCATTATTGATATAGCCGATACAGTTTAGGTCAACATCAATCCCTCGCTGTGCCGCAAAAAACCCCAAAAAACAACAACACAAAAAGACCCACAAAAAGAAAAAAAATACAAACGAACCAAATACCCCCAAAACCTCAAACAACTCAATGATTAACAAAGAGATAACGAAGCATCCTCTTTTGTTTATGCCTTTCACGTAAATTGTCAAAATCAGATAGCAAACAGTAAATGATGTATTTTATAGATTAGTGAAAAGTTTCTGAAGTTGATGCTTTAATATTAACATTGAGACTTGTTGACAACCGCCATCTATTCGTCCGTCCTTTCTTCCAACGCACTATATCATACCACAGTTCTCTCAAATATTTGTGATGAAATTCGCGAAACTTGAAAGTTACATCTTTCCAAATAACAACATCTGTAAGTGGTGTATCATTTTGGCGACGTTTGATGAAATGAGGTTAAAGGTTATATATATAAGTCTACCGATTGCAGTGACATTTATATTAAATTCTTTATCCCATCTTATATATACAATCACAGTGTGAAGACACGTGATATTTAAAGCAAACTTTGGATTATGCCTCTTGAGTCACGGTCACGTTGCCTTGCGACCAGGTAGACGGGAGAATTATTATTATCGAAAACTAAATGTACTATATAATTATTTCACATTATACTTAAGTTGACAATAAGTATGTTCATAGATGCTTTTGAGGTTTAAAACTGTTATACTCAATATTTTATGTTCAATGTCCATATGTCGATTTTTATCCTGTGATAAGAATTAGCATGCCTCCAGTTCAAATATAATTTAAATGATTATAAGCATCATTTGGTCAATATTTAGCTCAGATGGAAGAGCATTTAATGACGATCTTCATCCAATATCACGTAGGCGACTGAAATCATGCTCGTGTGTATATATACTTTAAACTTGCCACCACTGGAAAACATTATTTGATTTAGCCGTATGCGATGTTGTTCACTTTCCGAAAGTTGTTGTTGTTGATGTTGTTGGGCTTAACGCCATTTTTCAGCACACGGTAGGCTATTCATGGCGGCCAGTATTAATGGTGGAGGAAGAAACCGGGAAATCACCGGAAAGAAGCACCGACCAACGAGAAGCTACTGGCAAGCTTTCTCACATATCCACATTCGCCGAATCCTAGACTCGAACACACGCAGACAGAGGTGAGATGGCAGTGATCTGTAACGGACAGCGCTTTAGACCACTCGGCCACTCGGGGCCCCACTTTCCGAAAGATTATGAATATTAATGTGGAGGAAATATTGACAAAAAGCAGCCAAGACAAGAATGTGTCAGCTGTCAACGCATCGAGTATTGCTCGGTGGAAAAAGTAAGACTGGCATATATTGTGCATCAAATGACTTTTGATCCATCTTGTGACGTGATCTTATTGCCTGAAAACCCATCCTTATAGATCCTAATAAAAGGGTTATATTTATAAATATTTTCGTATGTTTGATTGGTCAACACATTTGATTAATCAAATGCTTGAATTAACATCCACGCGGCATCAGGAAGAAAAATAAATATATTTCATTTTTGACTGCACAGTACAGGAAGGATTACACAATGTAGCAGACAAGCTAGAAAGCAAGGAAACAAAAACCACTCTTAGCCATCATTAGGTAATGGGACACGAGGGTGGGCGATGGAAGGACGAAGGGTAACAGGATAAAAGTATCTTAGCCCATGTGTAGTCAATGGATTTCTCTAGGATTTACAATTTCTTTCTCACACCGAAACATACGTAATAACAAATTCTTACTTCATGTTGAACCTTAAGGAATTAGATGCACAGTGAATATAAATTACCGTGAAGAAAATGCCTGTCCATTAAAATGCTTAGGAAATTCTACAAGTTAGTGAATACATATCAGTATTATGTCTTCCTTTTTAGGTTCAAATTACTCTATACAATCTCATTACCATTTGGGGAGTGTGGAGGAGAATTGCTTGAAAGGATATTATTAGTAATTTACACCTCGTTATTTATTATTTAAAGGTCGATTTTCTTAATATTTACAACACAGTGCTATAGTAATATAATTATTGATGGTTCAAAAAGTTTTACAAAGTGCAATGAGGGCTTGAAGTTTAGAACTTTAGTAGCAAACTATCAGTCCTTTTATGTGGTACAGAAAAGAGCAATTAAATTACAATCTTATTAAATTACAAGTAATTAAATCACAATTGGCAGATTGCATGAGTCATCTGAAGAGATCAATCAGTATATGAATTCGTACAATAAATTTATCAATGCTTTGGGTTACACCCTATGTTTTTCCTTTTTATGTCCACTCTTTTAAATGGTATAATCGATAAAATTCTAAAACAAAATCAAAGGAAAATTGCTGTATAATTTGACAATAATGCCATCCTATTGTTATATTCTAGCAACATTTATTATTAAAAAGAAACTATGATTATTTATTAATTTTGGTCCACAATTCAAGCCATTACAAGGACAAAATTTTCTTGATTTATTTCAAAAATTGTTTTTGCTATTGATGCCAATTAAATCTTTGGAAAACCTTTGACCTCTAGGTTTGCAGTATAATTTTTGTTTCTTGTGTGTTTGCACAGCCTGTTCAGTGTAAGAAATAACTTTATTAATTCATGTTTCAGGAGAAATACTTTTATAAATTTAAAGGGTCAATAACTATTTGTTTCCGTATATTATGGCTTATACATCACATACAAATTCTAACATCCCCCTCCCGTCAAAAGAACCCCAACTGAAAAAATATCCTTTTATCTGCGGTCGCATAATGCGAAAACATCAATGTCTATTCTGTTTTTTTTTTCTGCTGATTACTCATAACATAGACTGATTCAGATCTACCAGCACATTATAAAACATCAGATCTAGTTCAATGCATTTCGCAGTCGGATCCGTATAATTACGCCAGAACAATTGGTATGTATTCAACATATAAAAATTGGCCAGTCTTTCTTTTCATTATGCACCTATCAACCTTTACCCAAGAAAGAGTCAGAAGTGTATAGTCATATTCTGAACGTAAGAAAACATGCTTTCAGTTTCTGATTCCTTATCACCTGCCCTTCAAATATGGCTGGAATTACTTTTTCCACAAAGGTTTCCTGGTTACAATTTGTCACGTTGTGAAGATAGCCTCATGTACACAGCTTAGCTGGGGAGTAAAATGTCGCCTTGAGATTGGCACTGACCATTTTTGCGCAAGATTGTTGCTTGAATCGACACTGGAAGGAATAAAGCCGTGTCCGTCTTCAAAGAGACGAAGTACTTGGCAAAACCGGAGGAGGTCGTTTATTTGCGCCCAAGGCAAAACCTACCGCTGGAGAAAAAAAAAATTGACATACGCGTGAGAAACTAGGCAATAGAGAGTTAAAAATGATCCCAGTATCCAATCAGGTCTGAGTTAGGGAAGTATGGACGGGCAGTTGTCCGAAGCAGACCTTTATTCTACATGTAATTTTACGATCACTTCAGTATTCTATAGGATTTTGACAAATGCAAAGGTCTAATAAGTTAGGGATTGAATTATAATAGACGTACTCGGATTGCGCGGCATTCGCGAAAGTTATACTGAAATTTAGACTTCAAAAGTTTTTTTTTAAGTAAAAGCTTTCGGTGCTGTTTGGAGTTGTTTGTGTTTGACCAATTGCCACCCAAAGATGACGAAGAAGGGAGACGTTGTTAGAGAGGCCACGTGACCGAATAGAATAACAGAAGCAAATATTTGGAGGCTGACCGGAGAACGGAAGCGGAGGAAGTGGAAGGGTTAAGAACGAAGTCGAGGCACCGGCGGAACACGTAAGTTGAACATCAGAAGATGAATTTGGCAGATTAAATATGTCAAGTGGAGAAATTGTGAAAATTTATTTTCGTTGTGTGAATATTTAGAGCTGTTATTAAATTGTTATTGCTTACATTTTCTTTTTTGAAACCGCTCTGTGCGTCCGCCTCGGATGCGGGAGGTTGTGGGTTCTATCCCCGGTCGAGTCATACCAAAGACTTACAAAAATAGTACTAACAGCTGCCTCGCTTGACGCTCAGCATTAAGAGGTTAGTGTTAGGACTGGTTGGCCTGGTGTCAGGATAATGTGACTGGGAGGGACATCATGCTACATGTCTACGGCATGATGCCCCAGTCTAGTTATCACTATAAATTACAAATTACACACAGACATCTACTCGAAACCAACCGACAAACACCAGTATCTTCTCCCAACCAGCTGTCATCCAAAACACTGCATTAAGAACATTCCATATAGCCAGGCACTGAGGATACGCAGAATTTGCTCCGACGATGAAAGATTCCTAGAAAGGTCTGAAGAGCTGGCTAAACATTTAATTTACCGAGGCTACGACAAAGACCAGATTGCGGAGGCAATCCAAAGGGCCAAACAAACAAACCGTGATGACCTACTCAGATATGGACAGAAAGAAAAGGTTGATAGGATACCATTTATTCTGACCTATCACCCAGACAATCCCAAAGTAGGTAAAATCATCGCAAACCACTGGCCAACCGTGCAATCGTCAGACATACTAAACCTAATACTTCCGAACAAACCTGTAGTAGCTTACCGGAGACCAAAAAACCTAAAGGACATCCTAGTCAGGGCCAAGCTAACAACAATCGCTAGTCAAAACCAACCTAGTCAATCTGGACCCTGTGGCGATAAAAGATGCAAAACCTGTCAACATATGATAGAGACCAAGACATTCACTAGCACAGTGACTAAAGAAAAACTAAACATACATGGTCCAAACAAAACGTGCAAAACAGAGAATGTGATTTATCTCATCACATGTAAGATCTGTGGCCTTCAGTACGTGGGAGAAACTGAAAAGCTACACATAAGGATAAACCTTCATAGATCTGATTGGATGACAAAAAAGCTGTACAGAAGCCCGGTCGCAGAACACTTCTCCTCCCCTGGCCACACTTTCAGTGATATAATACTTATCGCTATTGCCAACAACCACAGCTGGAGTTCCGAAACCAGGAAGGAAAAGGAATCATACTGGATACGCCGCCTTAGAACATTGAAACCAAGCGGTCTAAACCAAGAAGACTAGAAAATGAAAACTATGCACTAGTAGAATATATCATTTTCTAAATCTTCTTATCCTTCAATTTTTACTATAAGAATAACCGGTATAGAACCAAATATCCGGGATATAATCTGCGTTACATATGTACACAAAGTAAAAATAGATGTCGCTTTGGCTTGTAGACTTTTAGGGAATTATACAACGTTTTCAGTTTCCGCAACTAGTCTATACAAGCTGGTTGTATTTATAGTTTTAGCACATGTGAAGATAGAAATGTAGAGGTTTACAAACGCAACGTTTTTGTGTTTATTTGTTTGTCGTAACTATGTTTTGTATTTGCCTTTGAAAAAGACTCATTAAGAGTCGAAAGCGCTTAGGCTAGTTAGTTACTAGTTTCGTACTGTTCGTCGTCAGTTTATTGCATCTATATATATATATATATATATATATATATATATATATATATATATATATATATATATATATATATATATATATATATATACATACATACATACATACATACATACATACATACATACATACATACATACATACTTTGCTTAACTGGATCATCATTACCACCTGAACAGATTTGGTCTTTTTCTATTTCTTCTTCTTCTTCTTCTTCTTCTTCTTCTTCTTCTTCTTCTTCTTCTTCTTCTTACTTTTATTATTATTATTATTATTATTATTATTATTATTATTATTATTATTATTATTATTATTATTATTATTATTATATTGTTGTTGTTGTTATTAATGTTGCTGTTCGCTGAAACCATAATGATCCGAATATTTATTACGAAACATTCCTTTAAATATCATAGGGAAAGGGAAGTACTGGATCAAAGTAGAAAGGGACAACTGCTAATGTTGAACAGAGAGCTAGTCACGTATTGAATCCATTATCCATCATGATATTTCGTGGGTTTTTGTATTCTTTGAATTATTTTCAGTTATATAGTGTAAAAGAATCTGCACCATCTTAAGCCGCTAGACAACTCATTAATGAAGGCCGTTGTAATCAGCAAACGCTTTTTCTGGAGAAAGTTTTGAATACTTTTGGAATGCCGGAAGAGGACCACTTAACACAAAATTAGTTAACAGTGTAATTGTTTTTGGACTTGATCAACTCTGGCCTGTACAATTAAACTTCTATTCACTTTTCTATCTTCAGAATTAAAGTATTCATGGAAAAATGGTAGAAACAATTCCACGATACCTTGAGTATTATTATCCAGATTTGCGGGTACAGTGTGTCACATCGTTCTTGTCAAGTCGTAATTTTATTCCAAATTATCAAATGACCTCGCTAATATTAAATCGCTCCAGTGGCCTTGTGGTTAGAGCGTCCACCTCAGATGCGGGAGGTCGTGGGTTTGATCCCCAGTTGAATCATACCAAATACATAAAACTGGTAGTAACAGATGCCTCGCTTGGCACTCAGCATTAAGAGGTTAGTGTTAGGACTGGTCGGCCTCGTGTCAGGATAATGTGACTGGGTTGGACATGATTCTACATCTCTGCGGCATAATGCGCCAGTGGTAGACATCAAAACTGTCACACTATAGATATGACTGAAAAAATGTTAAAGCTACGCTAAAATTCTCTCTCTCTCTCTCTCTCTCTCTCTCTCTCTCTCTCTCTCTCTCTCTCACACACACACACACACACACAAACACACACAAACATGCACACGGGCGAGCGCGCGCATTAGTATTACAATATAACAGCTGTGCTATTTAAAGTCTTCACAAATAAATGACAATATCATGATAGGTAAAATTCTTATTTGAATGGCCAAGTCACTCTTTTGATATAACAAACGAAATAAAGATGGGGCATGTGACAATAAAATATGATGTCTTATTTAAGAATTTTGACTTTTTCAATAGTCATTATTGGTCTCTCATTCTGTTCCATCTGAAAAAAAAATATATATTTAGTTCTTTCTTTGTAGTTAGTTTTTATGAATTAACTACTTTTCTATTGCTTGTACTTATTTGACTAAATTAGAATTCTCAAGCTAGAAATTAAAATCAATTAGTATATATATATATATATATATATATATATATATATATATATATATATATATATATATATATATATATATATATATATAATCAAGATTCTTCTATAGAATCCAGGGATATCACTGTCTGTTCTGTCTGGTATACATTTATAATTCTTTTAATACAAAAAATCCTACATACCTTGATTTTGATTTCTTTCATAGGAATCTTGGACGACTGTGCATATATATGAGAATTATTTACTGGGTCGTCAGGCGAGTGTGTCTGCTACGCACAAGCTTGTATAACACCGATTCAGTGCCATCACGTTTTGGTGATGCGTGCTTAGTGGTGACGGTATATGGGCTGGTGCGTGCAGGCAAGGCGATGGGTGCCGATTACTCGCAGACCTGGGTTCGAAACTCAGTAGAATACGAATGTAATTTATCTAACCTGCATGATAGTATTGTTTGTATTAATATATATATATATATATATATATATATATATATATATATATATATATATATATATATATATATATATATATATATATATATATATATATATATATATATATATATATATATATATAGATATAAATAAAAGCATACAGCAAACTGAGCGGAAAGTTTTAAAAGAAATCTATTATTTAACTAACCAAGCATTCTTTGAAATTCTCCATGAATAGCACATTATGAGAGAAGAAAAAAATTTGGATACAGAATTAAATTTGACACTCGTCTTGGTGTGATCCTTCATAATGTATCAGATGATGCATTAATCAGCATGTAGGGGCTTTCCCAGCGGTATCGGATGGATGATCCCGAAATACTAAAACATTCCATAATGTCTGCTTCAGTGTTCAAAGCGTCTGTAATACACAGACTCTTTTTTCGGTAATTATTTTCAAATTATTACGATGTAGAAGACAATTGAGGGTATAAATCATTCTAATCGTGTCTTCTAGCACGCCATTCATGATTCAAGATATAAAATATCATTTACTGTACAGAAATAATGATATGCATAATATTTAAGTAATAGATGATTGATTGCACAGGAGTGCGCCTTACTTTATAATAAATGTATCGGTCTCATTTAAGAATCATGAAAGGGTAAATGCGCTTTAAATAAATTCGCTTCATGTTCATCTATGTTAATTATATTTAATGGATTGAAAAATTCTCTTCCTTTGTTTTCATCATTAGTTCTGAAAATAGGAAAAAAAGATTGATGATTGAAGAGGAGTGCTAACTTATGACATCAGCAATATCTATGCAAAGCTAAAAAGTTGTACGAAGTCATTCACAGCGTGATGTTATGGGTGCGTGCGAAATAGGAGTCCAAAGTTTGGAAATAAACCCACTAAGAAATTGAAGCATATCATCGATTTGTTCCTTAGATTTCGACACAAAGACAGAAAAGCAAATAAAACAGCAAAAATACACAAAAATATAAAGTCCTTATTTCAGTCTGCTTGCACATGCTAGACATATGACGTATGTATTATTTAAATAAAAACTCAAAACTCACAGACATAATCAATTGTTGTGAATGTACACACACATTCTAACTTACGCATACTCCTTTACAGAAACATTGTGCTTACGATGCATCCCTCACCGGACGGTCTTTTATAAATGGGAACACAAAAGGCATCGAACATATATGACTCATATAATTAGAAAGAAGCAAACTCTCTGACAAATAGAAACATATCAACTAGGTGAAACTGGCTAAATTTGATTGCATGCTATTGAGGTGGACTGAGGCAAAGCGAGAATAACGTGATTGATAACGTTCTAGACCAGTGTCATTCAGTAGGTATTATTTTATCTTCTATAAGCGTAAATGCCGAAGAAGGAAGATCAATAAAGATTGCTGAAAATGTGATTGCAACTGACTCTTAAAGGCCAAGTCCATACAAATAGTATTTTTTATATCTTTCTTTTTAATTGTATTTCCATTTGTCAGTACTGACAGCTCTATATTTTGATTTATCTCTTCTTTAGGATCTTTCATATGCTTTCTAATTAATTAATTAAAATGAATAACATCTAATTTGGCAATCAGAATTATCACTTATGTCCTCCTCATACACCTTCATTTTTTCAATTCAAACTTGTACTTATTGTGGAATACGGTTTATCGATTTAGATATTTAAATACCATCATGTGGTTATGTCAAAGATGAACGCCAATTACCTCCCTTATTCTTTCGGTTCCATTCCCGCACAAAAGAAAAAAACTTTTCTAAATTTTATTTCTTATTTGTGCTTAGTTTCTTTTTCAACTGATAACTAGAAAAATAGAAAAATACTTTTTTTTATAAAAATATTTTCACAGCGACATTAGAGAATCGCAAATAATTGCTTCAGTTAAGAACGGTTATCTGTGCATTGCACACAAAGAGATGCAATATCTTGTCTTCAAAGAGATCTAATATTTGGTCCTAATTCCTTAGAGTAGAACAAATAAAATAAAATACAGTCCCCTGTTGACTTCAAACTTTCCAGAACATTAGTTGCTCTGTATCTCTGTCTCGAACAAGGGTATGGCAAAATGCCAGTTTCACTCAAAAACGTTTAGACCGAACGAAATTTTCCATGACAGCAGTAAGAGTAAATGTCAGACTAATTTTTAATTTAAAATAGTGTAATCGTTCTAATGTATGAGGCTTTTAAAAAAAGTTTATAGAACAATTGTTTTATCTTCAATAGTTACCCACTGTCGTGTTGCCCATTATGGAACACCACTGCTACTAAAAGAAAAAAAAATGAAAATGCTACAAGTGTTGTGCTGAAGCAAATCGCCGATTGAAACAGAACACCAGATAATCATTTATGAAGCAGCTTTATTTGTGAACTTGATATAAACGTAAACAACAATTCCAAGTGTTTTAAACAACATTATTATCAGAATGTCTTGGAGTGTGTGTGTGTGTGTGTGTGTGTGTGTGTGTGTGTGTGTGTGTGTGTGTGTGTGTGTGCGTGCGTGCACAGGTACTCGATGCGACCTTGATGTGAAAAAGAAACCCAAGTAATAATCGTAAGGAAAACGTCATACAAAGTGACACAAATATCTGATTACCCCCATGACCCGTTCTGACATTGGATCCTCTCTATCATACTATATAAGATACAAGGTTTGTAACTTCCGAACACTTCATTCCACCCATGACCCTAGTTTTCCTTTTGCTATTTTCGTCTCTAACGGTATGAAATCATATTCTATAGATTGTTTTTCTCCTAAGATGTTTTTCTAACCATCAAGCCATCGTTGACTATTTTACGTTGCACCAAACTGAAGTTAAGTGCTCCGAAACCTGCGAATTTCGCGAATTTTGTCAGTACTTATTTAAATCTTGTGCTATTTTTGTGTTCATGTATGAAAATATGTGTTCACATTTCGTATACATCCGTGTCATTTATTTTGCTTACCGAATGAGTTTTATATACTAAACTTTTAAGAACCAGAAACTAACACATAGACGTGTGTAATGAAAATATATTCGTATTTACTTTGTTAGCATTAGGTTGGTATAAATCATTCTGTTTAGTTTGCTTCTGTTTTCCAAATCGTATCTAACGTCAGCACCATGGATACTCGATACATGTTTCATTCCAAAGTGAAGTGATCTATTTTATGCTTACATTAATATCTACAATTATTCTCCAATACTCTTCATTGCATTTGTCCGACTCCAAAAAGCTTAGGATAATTTTGCTATTTAATAATATCCAATGTTTGGTAGGTCCTCTGGTAATTCTCTTACTGTTTGAAAATTTTGAAAAACAGTAGATATTTTATTACATCAACGTGTGAGAAATACTTATAAATCTATTATCACTTTTCTTGCAATACCACTTTGTTCAACAATAGATCATACTTATCAATGTGTGACCTCCATATCTTTCAAATCAGTATCCTCCAGAGTCTTGCTATTTGAATATCAAGTCGTTGCTGTACATAACTTAGATTAGCGGCATCAAAAGTTGCTGTACATTACTTGGATTAGCCGCATCAAACGTTGCTGTACATAACTTGGATTAGCCGCATCAAACGTTGCTGTACATAACTTGGATTAGCGGTTCAAAAGTTGCTGCACTAGATTGAATCTATTGTTTATGCTTGAGTCTAAGCAACTGCTAAAAATGTTTGATATGTTGCAGTATCTAAATTTAATCATCTAATTTTGTTTTAGTGTGTAGATTAAAATCACTCACTAGGACCACTCAACTATCCTTTTCGGTTACTTTTTATTGAATGTACATGAAAAACGTACGCCATAGTAATGCTGTGAACCGCTTGTTCGTCTACATCTCTGATACTGAAACTTAACCTGTTTCTTGCAACACTTTGTAATTGTTTACAGAGGCCAATGGATGTAATAATTATTTGAATTCATTTGAAATATTGCAAGCAACAATATTTACAACAAAATCCGTTTGTAGGCAAAAAATGAATAGTTTTCCTTTCCTACTATAAAGTAGATTAAAAATATATTTCTTTCTTATGACGTGAGACTACTATAATAAAGTTCCTGTCCCATGCTCTCTTGTCGCGGAGCGACAAAACTTCTTCAATAGGAACAATACCATGCACTTATTGAGTAACAATTATAACAGGTTATTATATATTTACAGTTAGGTAGTTGATTTTGAATCAGCTAATTGTTCTTTTTTGTGCCCCTAATGATTAGTTAGAAAACTATTTAATCTCCATTGGAGATTTTTGTCCTGTTCTTAACTTCTTCAGCGTTTCAAACTCATGCCTTATGAAACAGTACGAGATGCATTAATTGTTGTATAGTAAATTGTGTTGATAAACTGTGTAGACCAATTGACGCTTTAAACTGCTTTTACAAGAGCAAGCTGTATGCAGGTGTGAGAACAAATGTTGATGCTGCATACAGTTGTTAATGCGCTTTATCGCATAGTTGGTACAGGTTTTTGTAATTTCATATTTTTTATATAACCACACGTTAGCATATCGATTGTGTGATTCTGACTGGTTGAAATAAGACCGTGAAATTATTTAATGATTGGCTGCAATCGTGGGAAAACTTTGTAACCCCCTCCAGCTGGAATATTTTGTTTTGAATGAAGAATTTTAGAAGCCATTTTTGTTTATTCAACTCGCCAAAAAGAATTGGAGACAATGGTCTCGTCTGTTTCAATATAGCCAAATTACATGTACATGGGCTTGTTATTGTCAAGTATAGCATATCATAACATGTAAAATAGATAAAACCCTCCAGACAAGAACAATACTTAGATGTAAAACTACAGATATTACTCAGTTTATAGCAGGGGAATGTACAGTCTATCTGTAGCATGGAATCTACCCTACATAAAAGCATGGTTTAAATGTGATCATACAGAAGAAAACAAACGTACCTTTGTTCACAGAAATAAACTGGCCTCCCCAACTGACAGAACCTTATACAACCAAAGAATATGTACGCTATAAATATGGATGCAAGTCCGTCTCAAAATTAGATTTGTTTACGTCTTCTGTACAGTCTAATGCTTCAAATCAAATACGGCAAATATCCAGTCGCAAACACATTACAATAAACAAGTCTTATTTCTGCATCTCAGTAGTATTCTTTTCACAAAAATATTGCAACAATGTGATGTTTAGTTGTGATGTGGAATTTTAACGTAGACACTGGCATGCCAGTTGTTGTGCATGCCTGCCAGCTCCAACTGGTACTGTGCTCCGTATGTGTCATCACACGCATTGTACATTTTGTGTTGACAAATGATTTTATCTTTGTAAAATGTTCTGTTTATTTGAATGGGCGTTTATTCTTTGATTTATAGCTAGCAACAATACATAATCTACTTTCACTATTTCAACTTTGTTTGAGACTATTTGTTAAGCACAACAAATGAAAGGTACAGAATGAAGAAATTACTCTTTTTTAAGTAAGTTCTACTTAAATAAAAACGATGATGAAAACAATTTAAAATGGTATGATTCAATATTAAATATATGAAACTCGTTAAATAATTTCCAGCTTTTGCTCGCCAAGTCTCGCAAAAGTTGGACATTATTCAATTTCTTTAATAAATTCAATATTAGATCATCACCCATTTGAGATCCTCTATTTGTGCAACTTGATATTTGTTGTGCTAAATAAACATAATAGAGGCTATGACCAAGGCCCAGGATGAAGGTCCAGTACACCTTGTTATTTATTGCAGAAGAACAGAAGAAACTAGTCTTCTGGACCATATACTTAAAGTCTCGACTAAATCGGCAATAACATTCTGGTTTTGCTGCCAAATTAGTCTTATATAGGCGTCGAAACATCTGCAAATAAGCAATTGAACTTTAAACGAAATGAACTAGTTGCATGAAGCACATTCAAAACCACGTATCAAATAATATAATGTTTTGTTTCTTTTATTTGATTTCATTCACATCACATAGTGGGAAATCATTATCTTGGATTGTGCGTTAAATTTCTTTTAGTGTTTTCTGGGTTGTCTTTCATGTTCAACCCTGTTTGGTTCTTTTGTCCTTTGTGAAAATTTTCTTTTAGGTTCGTTGCCTAACTTGATTTCATTTGTGCTTGATGTCTTCAACATATTCCATTGTTTGAGCATGTAGAAAAGTAATGTCAACCAAATTTGATGTTGAAATGATATGATATTAAGTTGCAAAATGACTTGCGATGTTGTTTGGCAATAATGAAAATAATTTAAAATCTAACTTGGTAAAGAATATTTGTGCGTGTATTGATGGTCAGAACAGTTACAGGAAAATCGGCGATGTTAACAAAAATAGCGATTTCTACGAAACCATATATAAATGCATATAGTATGAAATGGAGGGAAGAAACAAGAATCTAAGCGTTCAGCAAGAAAATAAATACAAGAAACAACCGTACCGCATTGATAGTAGTAGTATATGGAGGTATTTAGCGTCAATATAAAAATACATTATAAACACTTCTGCGGTACTTTGACGTCAAGAGGAATTTAACATGAGGAAATTTAACATGGAGTGAATGGGAAATTGGACACAGCGACAAGAGGGTCAATTTAGCGTCAATGAGACTTTAACATTAAAATGGGTATATAGAATTGGTGTCAATGGGAATTTAACATCGGAATGTCGTCTGGAGGTCAAAAGGAATTGCATATGGGTGACATCAATGAGTTTATAGGGTCATACTATTTATAGGGTGAAATGTATTTATAGGACAAAGGGTTGATAGGGACACATATCGATGTACAGAAACAAACACACACACACACACACACACACACACACACATATATATATATATATATATATATATATATATATATATATATATATATATATATATATATATATATATATATATATATATATATATATCCAGGCACAAAAAAGGATGACAAAGATGTTCCGAAGAAAGACTCGGAGACAAAATAATACTAAGAACAATAAGAAATAGCAAGAAATAAGAAATAATAAGAAACGTCCATTGTATGGGTACAAAGCATTTATTCAATTATGTACACGCGCTCTCTGGCCTGTGCATTAGTCTAAGCACTATCCATTTAAGACATATAAATTTTGGACATAGAACAGACCTATTGAAAAGTTATTTAGTTCTTGGTTCAAGTAAACAACTTTTTAAAATTAAAGTTTATGCCTTCAAGAAAAACACACAACGTATATACATTTCATTAAATAATGACATTTGTTCATACTATAAATAATGTCCATTTTGGATAAAAAGCTAAAACAGAACATGTAACAAACAATCAACTAGGACAAAGTTCATGTTTCTCTCTATATCAGTCACACACCTTGTTTAAATCTGGTCAGCCAGATTAATGTCCAATTTGGATAAAAAGAAAAAACAAAACATGTAACAAACAGTCAGCTAGGACAAAGTATATACATTTCATTAATGAATGACATTTGTTATACTAAAATTAATGTCCATTTTGGATAAAAAAAATAAAACAAAACATGTAACAAACAATCAGCTAGGACAAAGTTCATGTTTCTCTCTACAGTCACATACCTTGTTTAAATAAGGTCAGCCACATTTTCTCTCCTCGTCGGCTTGCTGCAGCAAACAAGTGGCATTTGTTCGTCCTCAGCAGGTGGGCTCAGAGGGTCCATCAGCTTATAACTTTCCACGATGCGTTTAAATTCGGGATAGGTTTTCAATCACTGGTTGTACTCGTGTTCCCACATTTCCACCACTTAATGTCCATGCTCTTCTAACCTCAAGCGCCGCTGACAAGTGGCCTTCCATGGTCCGTTGTAAAAAAAAAAACTAGCTTTTAGTGTCACGTTCAGGGTAGCAGACGGGACATCCGTGCAATAAGCACCCGTTAAACTTGTACACGATCTGGATGTTATCTATGTCCCAGCTATCCATCGAATACCTTCAAAAGGTTCGACCAATTTTCTCAAACGTCAATACTCTGTCCTCCGTTGCGAGCATGTTGAATCCATTTGTCTTCCTTGTCGCACAAATAATGTAACCAGCGTATGGCTTTAACCGGGTATTGACGTTTGAGAAAATTGGCCGATCCTTCTGTACTCCATGAACAGTTGTCGAAATTTTCCACAGCAACGCCGTAAATGTAGTGGTGGGTCTCAGGCTAATGAGATAGAACAGCATGTTGATTGGCTTTGGTATTAAAAAAGTTAAGAAAATAGCCTTTGGTCATTTCTCTAATGCCAAACATTTTAGACAAGCAATTCAAAGGCATGGCCAAGTAACTCCTCTTTAAACTGCACTTGGCCCACTTGCATGGAAATGATTTCAGCACCCTTCAATGTCACTTTAGGGCGTTCGGTACTTTGTTCGGTATAGTATCTCAAAAGAAACTGTCCATCGTATCCTAAGTAATTGTGAGCCATCAACGTGGCATAGCGATGACAATCTCCGTAACGTTCAATGTCTTCTAGGCTCCATGTCTCGTCGATTGGGTCTGAGATCCATTGGGCATAATCGGCTGATGTGTTCAATCCCCGAAAGATTGTTTTCAAGTCCTCCAGGAATCGTACTGCTGTATGAGCAATGAATAAAGATAAACTCTTGAATGCAGGTCTCGCACGCTCGGTGAGCCAAGCAGAAATTAGGAATGTGAGCACAAGTTTCTTGCATACATTCCAAATCGAAAAAGATGAAATTCACTTTCTTCTGGCCATATTCCTCATTTTCATGAATGTTTAAAATGGTATATTTGAATGTAGCATTGGTGTTCCAAGTCCACAATTTGGCGACAAATGTGATATCTTTTCTTGCCTTGGCACTGTTGGTACGTATGCCTTGTCCACAAATAGGGCACAATCTCAGGAGTTTACACACACTTTTCTGCATGTAAACCTTGCGCCTTCAATTGTTGTTGGTATCAGTCAGGATTGACTAACGTGCGCTGACAAGGTGAGCAATGGACTCGTTCTTGTCCTTCGTCAAAGCATGGTATATATTATCCAAACATCCTGAGCATTTCGATCCGCAATGCTTATGTTGCTCTCAATTCTTATAGCCGTAGTCACATTTCTCACTGTAATAACTGTATGACAGGAATGCAATGATACTGGTAATGTCATCAAAATGTTCATCGTGATGATGGACGTGAATGTATTTTCTGTCTTTGAAAACTTTGCCTCGAAACAACTGAGGTCCGCGCACTTCTTGAGGATGCACTTTCAATGTGTAACGTGAAGCCAAGACGTCCTGCAAATTTTGCATTTCAGGAATGCCACATGTTGTGTCTTTAGCTAGTCACGCTTGCCGTAACAGGAGTTCTGCCTCTCTTTGTTGTTTGACTTGGTCCGGTTGAATAGTTTTCCATGCTCTTTTCCATTCTGCCTTGTTGTTCTTGTCGTCATACGTTCGTCCCACCACGATGGCACGGGCTAAAGACATCTTGTCTTGAGGGTTGTTAATTTGGACGAGGCTCTTTTTGGTGCTGCGATGGTTGTTTATAATATTTATTTGCCATGTCCTGTCCCTTGGGATAGAGACTCGTTGGTCATGAACAGTGTCGCTTTTCAATCGGTGATGTGAAACTTGCCGTTGATTTGCTGCTCGTGTTGAATCTCGTCGATGATTTTGGAAAGTGTTAATTCTGATGAACTGCTAAACTCGATGCAAACGGTGAACTTCAAACTGTCGTTATGAATGGAAAGTCTCAAGCGATCATCTTATTTGGCTTCACATTGCTATTTTAGTGTGGTTAACAAAGAATCCTATACATCGGAGATGAACTCTTCTACTTTCTTCAGCGGTACGTCGGACCTGAAATCTTTAAGCTTCACCCTGTAGGCTGCGGTTATAAATTTTCTAGAGGAACATTTGTCCGTTTCTCCAATATGGTAATACTTTTCGGGTGATGCTGGTGGCCTTTGGTTTTGAATAGACTTTCTCGATCTGATCGCACACATAGGTGTTGGTTCAGGTTCGTTCATGTCTTCAGTTTGAGCGAACACTTCTTTTCGTGTGTGAGGCGATAAATCACGCCGCTGCATTTTACCTTCTTCTCCTTTTCTGAAATCGTGTGATCTTTTCATCTCGATTGCTGATTAAGAAATGATTTAACCAAGTTCATTCTTTCTGTTTATATACCCCTCTCTACCTCTTGTGACAATGACATGGCATATTTCACAAGACAAGTGAATGTCCAAGAGTTAGGATCCCCTGGATGACTTATGCGAACTACAATGGTGCATCTTAAACATCTCATGCATCTTAACGATCCTTCGATTCAAATCGTACCGCGAAATAAAAATGTTGCAAGGAAAAACCCAGATAGTTGGTATCATGAAGAAAACTAGAAACGGTACTATGCCGTTAGGACACGTACTTACTCCATGAAACTACGCTACTCGACTACGATGTCTAATTTACTCTCACTTCTAATTTGTCGTTGACCACGATGTCTACTAACCATGATTTAACACACGATTTTCTTTCTTTGATATTTTTTAAAAAAAATACTGAATCCGTTTTTAAACGAACGACACTTTTTTGACACCAGCGACAAAGTTTCTTCCTGCCCTTACCACTGTTCATACACCTACGACGGCGATCTTTCTTAAGATCAAAGTATGAGACATAGCAAGTACTGTAAGATGTGAAGTTGAGCGGAGATGTCTAAACAACAACTATCAATTCCCTATGTTCCAATTATATTTGTGATAATAACTTTGCGATGCTTCCATTTTATAAAGTGGAATTGTTTACAAGCCGTACAAAAGTAATATGACTTGAGCTTTTGCCACTTGCAGACCCTTCACTTTACAAGCGTCACGAGAAAAATATGTATTGATTTTTAACATTTTCAAAAACATGTACACACTTGCAACTCGATCTGAAAATCTGTATTTCTTTATATGTGGATATTCCACTGACCCGTGCCAGAGTATAGAGCTGATTAAGAATAGTAGGAATATCCTCTCATTTTTATATATAAATATCAAAGGTTTTATGTGTATTTTCCATGTTCCCTCATTATTAGTGTTTATGTATGTTTCCTAAAGACACAAATACACTTGAACAAAATTAATTCTGAATTAACGTTTGTCTCTGTTTATAATTTTGTTTCAAGCTGTTGGTGCATATCAGATTACATCCAAATACCTTCTCAAAGTGAGAGGCATTTATACACATGACTATTTCTTTGATACATACGGTTTTATTGGTTAGTCATTGCTATTTTTTAATTCTATTTTTTATGTATTTCTTTTTATGGAAGATATAAAATGTTAATTCTTGTAAAGAATTTATGTTGTTTAGTACGTTGCTGCAAAAGAAATATCTAAAGTAAAGTACTTAAGTTTTTCAATTTAATTTCAGGCTCTTAAAAGTTACCAATTTGGTCTTGCGAGGGGATTGAAACTTTAAGTTATGCGGACGTGAAGCAAAACATACCTTTGTTAGTACAGATTGCTGTCTTTATACTCATTCTAGTCATGCTTGCCTTAAATTTTTGTGTTTTAGAGGTCTTATCTCTTCTGATTTAAATTCATTCATCAATCGACACTCAAATTCCGTTACTGTCCTCTATGTCATTCGTTTCTGCAAACTCGAGATAATTTTTAACATACGTCTTTTAATTTATTTTATTTAGTTTAATTTATTAGGTTACACAAAATTATTGCGGCACTGTAACTTTAGATATTAAATGTTTTATAATTTGCTCGCCTTATAGTGATAAAAGCTTTTTGTTGTTGTTATCATTGCGCGCTGGGTTTTGTTTGTTGGTGCAATTTCTGAAATAACTTGCTTGATTGTCGGTACACCGCTATGCGGTACGCATTTTATTTTATCAGATATTTTGTCCCGCGGCAGTTCCAGCAGCATATGCACCTCCAGTTGCAAAAGCTTTACCTTCGTCAAGTGCAATTGGCTCAACTTTACGAGCTAGTCCTGGAATATTTTCAATCATTTTAGTAAATATATTTCCCAAGAATCCTCCTACTGTTTTTCTTCTATAAAAATTTTTTTGTTTCATTATATCTGAGGTGGTATAATTGTGTTGTCAAATCTTTCAAAAAATGTTTACTGTTGTTCGTGCAAGTGCACGTAATAAGTAACAACTTCATTATTTCAACTGCAACTGTCGTCCCTATTGGTCTGTCAATTGTACATTTACTTGTTATTTGATTTTCAACATTTCGAGGATAATAAATAATATGACTACTTTGCATGCGGGATTTTGATGGAACATCTGATGAAAAATTGTATATGGTTTGTCCTTTGCTGCCCTTAGCTGAATAAGAACAAGCTGCGATCGAGCAATTTGCCAATATCGTGATATCGTGTTTACTTCAGTTTTATGTACTTGCAGTTGAACGTCATACGCTTTGGAACTACCATCAGAATAAGATTGAAATAAGTCATGTTCAAATCCAATCAGCGTGGCAATACTTCCTTGATAGAGAAGAATAATTATATTATTTTGTAATGTTATTCTAGATCGCAACATATTATTATTTGGCGCTAGCTCAAAATCCTAGTTGGTGCTTTAAATTCGTTTATTGTTTTATTCATATCTGTTATGTTGTATGTGTCGTGCGGATTATTGATTCATACTTTTGATCTAGACATTGCATAAGCTGGATTATTATAACTAAATTCAAGCGCATATTTGACATCAGTTTTAACATTTGCCATTGCATTCCAACAATTGCATGAAATTAATCTAATTTCGTATTGTTTTTCACGATCCAGCTCTATTGGCGGAGTATACTTTACTGAAAAAGTTGCGCTATCTTTATCAGATTAAGTATAGTAATAATGCTGATGACATGTAATATTATATTTTCATAAAATTAAGTCGCCGCGATTAAGTCGCGATGCACAGTTTTGTATTCTTCAAATGCTAATGATTTTCTCGATCTCAAATTATCAAGTATGTCAACAATTTCACTGTCAGTTACAGCACCAACATTTAATGCTTCTTTTGATGATATCAATATCATTAATCTGCCAATCATTTCAGTAACTGATACGAATTTTCTGACTAAAGTTGCTGTTTTCTTTTTTCTTTTTCTAAAGTTTTTTTTTTAAAGCGACTATCATCATAATGTTTAAAACATGTTTCAAAAGTGTGTCCCTCTTTACATAGTTTTCATCTCTAAATTTTGTTGCAGAAGTTTAAAAAAAACAGTAGCAATAGTTTCATTACAAGCTCTTTTAAAACTTTCTTCAATATTTTCCATTGGAGATGAACAATTTCTTTATAAGCTCATTTACCTTTTTCTGATATTTTTTAAAAAAATTTAATGAGATCGTCGTATTTATCTTTTCCATAATATGAATATTATCAACGTCAGAAATATTATTTTCTCTATAAAATTTAAATTTTCTTTATCCGTTATTTTATTATTTTACTTTGTCTTTATATTAATCACGACAGCTTTTCCTTGATGCGGTTGATTTTAGTAAAGCTTCTTCAGTCCTTACACGAGATGATGGTTTATATGCTGTTCTGATCTTTCATCTATAAATTTTTCTTCATTAATAAAGCTACTAAGGTAACTATCAGCAAAGTATCGGGCATATCTGATATTATTAATAGCCTCGATATAAAGAGCAGCTATAATTCCATGTCGATATAATTTAATTTTGTTATGATAATTTATGTTTTCTAAAACTACATTTTCCGAATACTTTTTATTCTCTTCTTTTACTTTTTCTAATTTTACATTTTTTCGTCAGCTTTAAAATTATATCTGCTACCATTAAGTTTTCTCACATTTTTAAATTCACTATAATTTCATTAAAATATTTATACTCATTATCTGTTATTTTGCTATTTATTTTTTAAAATTATATTCATATTTTCTTTTTCTTCTCTCTCCCCCTCTATCTCTTCTATGTTCCTCTTCTTATGTTCATCTTCTTCTTCTAACCATCTTTCGGTTGGTCTAACTACTGTTGCAGTTGATAATCTTTGTTCAAGTTCTAGCGGATTTGTTTATCAGCCGATCTATTTCAGCTTTTCATACAGCGTGATTAACTATATTTGCTGTAAGCGCTTCATCTAATTTTAATTTCTCAGCACCAAAGTTTTCAAGAATTCTTCCAGCAGCTGCTTCTTATTGTTCTTTAACTAATCCAATCAGACCTTTGTCTTGTAATGTTTTAGCTACTTCTTCTGATAGCAGTTTACTTTCGGGTTGTTTTCCAAGTAAAGCATCAGTAACTGATTTGAGAACTGTAGATGCTGTGTCTGCTGCAGGAACTTGACCACGTCGTATTTGTTAAACTAGCTGCTTAAATCTTGCTTGAGATTGCGCAAGTTTGTTTTTAGATTTTCAATATGCATTCTATAAATTGCCTGTTCTCCATTAATTATATACTATTTTCTATATAGAAAAAGTTATTGTAGAAAGTTTTCAATACCAAACCTAAACATTTTACTCGTATCATTAATTTATCGAACGTCATATCTATTTGCTGTTGCTTGACGGTATAGTTCAAGAAATGTATTTTTTTTATTACGCCGCTGCATTGTTCGTTCGCGATATTTCTAACGTCAATATTGTCAAGTCCAGGAAAAAATATAAAACAACCATATTTCGCCTAATAAATCTGTCGACATTATAAACTCTCTGAGCGAGATAAATAGAATTACATTTCTTATTTCACAACAGTGAAAAATACGAACTGATAATATTCATTTCCTTGTTGTTTAGCGGAATATCATCAAAAACAACTACTTTTTTTTCGGACGAATCAAGTTGATTAACTAGAATAAGTTCTTCCGGTTGTCTGCTAATAAAATTTTCGCCAGCCTCAAGATCTTCACGAAGTTTGTCATTGTAATTGTCCTGTTGCGGATTAATTGTTTAAATATAAACGCGATCTTATTTATAATTCTCTCTGAGAAGCATATTATAAGCAAATTTCTTTTGCCAGATCAAGTTCTAATAATGATAAGATAATGACACTCTGGAAGCTCGTTGATATGTTTATGTTTCACCAACCGCTCTGTATCAAAGTTTAATATGGACGATTTTGCCATTATTGTTATCTAATTTTACTGTATATAATTTGTCAACAATAAATAAATAAATGAGTGTTTACTCAAAATTTGGAACAACAGTAGGAGATTCGTCATCTGCGTGGCAAGGCGACTTATCTAAGTAAGCAACTCTTGATCATCTCAAAAGAGAAATTACTAATGTATTACTTGTGTTGATCAAAATGAAGATGTTTTTTTCAAGATAAAGAAGGACGATTAAAAACGAGTAATATACAACTATCAGATGTACTTTTCCGAACTCCCAACGCAGCTGTTAATAATATAGTTACTTTTGCTGACCAAGGTAAGAAAAGAGATTCGGGTAAGTCAGTTAACGACTACGTTAATAAAACCGGCGATGTATTTACTGATATATTTGGTGACAGCATTATGAGCAATAATAAAATTACGTTCCTTGGAAACATCAACCGCATATAGAGATTCAACAATAAACAACAACAACAAAATACGTCAACGATCAAGAATCTAATCACGTATTAGCCAGCGGGGATATTATGTGTGCATTTCTGAACATGAACAATAATGGTATTAATAATATCAGAGCACCACAGACAGAATCCGACGCTGTAACTAAAAAATACGTTGACGATAAGGAAATTCCAATAAACACTTGGTTACCAATAATCAATGATGGAATTGCCATATTAAAAACTAATTATGGTAATCACGTTCAAACGTTTCTAAATTTTCGTAGAAATTTAAACAGATCTAGCAATGAATTTGTTTGGAACTCCACCAACTATTGCCATAGAATTAGTTGACATTAACACAAGACTCAACGATAGTATTAGTGGCATTCCTAATATGGTTCAAAAACATAATCTTGTTAAAATTCTTCTCACGCAGATTATCAACGTGGCTTATACCATAGCATCAGAAAAAGCAACATGGTCGCAGCAAAATAATACACTTGAACACATTGAAAAGGTCACTGGTGTATATAGGCTGTCCGTGTTTAGCAGTGCAAAGTTTAGAATATTTACCACATTTCCATGTCGTCATTCGACCGATGATTTTTCTGGAACTGTCTATTGTGTTAAACAAAGATACAGATGAAACGTTTATGCTGATAGCGGTTAATAAAAAGTAAACCGCAGCAACTTATTTGTGATGTATTGAATTTATAGCTGAAACTGCTGAAATAATTACTTAAATAGCGGTATAATATATGTAAAAAAATATTATGTAAAGAAGAAAAAATTGTCGATTTTAATCATAATTCAGAAAATATTCCTAAACAAGATGTTGACATTTTAAAGCAATATTACAGATACTATCATAACAATCTTCGGTGCTTCAAAAATGTTGCAAATACTATCCCAAAATACTTCGAGTAATGTCATATTTACCGCTGCTAAAAACCGGCTGTGGCATAATTTTAAGTGGCGCATCATTAAATCCGTTATTGTTAATAATATCTGGTCGGTTTTTCTCTTACAGCAGCGTGTAAAAATGTTGAACCTCGAATCGCGACTAAAGTAATGCTTGCAAAACAGCAAGTATTACTTATAAAAATTACTTGATCAAATAAAATCTTACTTGCAGGGTATAAATTATGATATGGACGTAATTTTGCCAATGAGAGTTAGCAAATACGAAAAAAGATTATAATAAATTATGTCTAATTTTGTATAGCTTTAGTGATATCCTTATCAAAATAATATAACGACCATATTATTAATAAATGTCATCACATCATCTCCCCAAACCCTCTATTTGCATATCATTTTCATTCGCGAATAGCCATACCGACCCGTATTTAACAAAATCGCTTATTATTTTAGGTTTTATACCAGTATGACATGACGCTGCTTGGATTGAATTAAATCTTTTACAAAATCTCTTTATCAGATCAAATCAAACATGCTGTTCTGAAAATGACATTATACATAATATTTCATTTGTTTAATATAAAATTTGTAACAATAAGGGTACTGTCATTTTTTGCAGTATATATAGTTGATCATCCTATCTCAGAGGCGCCCTACCCTGACAAAACATATTTTTGACAGAAAATTTTGTTAGAAAAAGCCTTTTAATGTGAAAGTTATTATTTTGAGCTAAAAGGACTGCTGACAAAAGTGTTAATATACAACGTTTTTTAAGCGGTGGGGGGGGGAAAGATGGGTCTCTGAGAAAGGATTATCAACTAGCTATACTACTATGCCATATTCTGACATTTATAGACAGCTACTTCATATACTGGATGATGTTTTCAAACTGACCCTCTTTTCCGTACTATTTATGCTTTGTGCAATCGGTGCATTTTGAACTTGTAAAGTTCAGACATCTTGGAAGTGTGCTGTATATTCAGCCCAATACACACACACAGACACACAAACGCATGCATATATATATATATATATATATATATATATATATATATATATATATATATATATATATATATATATATATATATATATAGAGAGAGAGAGAGAGAGAGAGAGAGAGAGAGAGAGAGAGAGAGAGAGAGAGAGAGAGAGAGAGAGAGAGAGAGAGAGTGAGAGAGAGAGAGAGAAAGAGAGAGAGAGAGAGAGAGAGAAAATTATAATTATGCACCAGACAGAACGGAAAGTGTTAATACTGGATTCTAAAAATTTTGTACCCTGTATGATAGTACGATTGCATTGAATATTAATACTGCGTGCTATTATCAAGCATTCTTCGATAGAATTCATTGATACCACTTTCCGTTCAGTAACGTGTATATTTATAATTCTCTAATTAATTATATGTACCATGATTTCTTTAATAGGAATCCGGAATGGCTATGTAGATAGATGAGAATTAATTATTTGGTCGTCATACAAGTCTGTCTGCTACGCACGAGTGCATATAACACCGATTCAGGTGAAGGTGCGTGCTTGCAAGGCCATGGGTGCCTTTTACCAGCGGACCTGAGTTCGAATCTCCATAGAACATGAATTAAAAATTCTCTAACCAAAATTTATATCTTGATAATCTTTCTATGTTAATACCTATTATCGCAATGGAGGTTGGTATCTTTGTGATGTTTAAAGTCGAGAAATCCAAAGTTATTAAATTAACCTTGAATGTTAATTAAAATTAATTTTGCATTAATGTATGAATGTTATTTTGCAGTACAACAAACAATGGTCTGTTTTTTGCGAGTCCAAATCATGGAAACAAGAGTTATAAATTAATACTGACATTGTCCCTTGCATTATTTAGTAAATTAATTATTCGTATGAAATCTATGAGAACTGTTGAATTTGTCACAATATAGCTTCGTGTATTAATTTATTTCCGTTAAAATAATTCGTATTATTTTATTTTTGCGCTTATTATGTTTGCGCTCTCAATGAATTTACAAAATAGTTTCTTCCTTAATGAGACTTTTCAACAAAGTTTGGATCTAATAATCTTTCAGTGCAAAAATTGTATAATTTTTGTCATCTTCATTCGTTGTAATACAAAGTACTTCCATGATCGACGGCGCCATTATAATGCGCTGGAGTAGATAATGATATGTACCCATCCCCCATATTTTAGAAACCTCTTTTCTAACCACGCCTTTCCTTTTATTGTTTACCGTCGCCAATATTATAAAAATATAATGTGCATCTTGTGTTTCTAATCTTATGACCAAATAAGTATAATATTACTGCATGTAAATATGATTACTTACATACAGACTTATTGCTCGTATTTCAAACATTATTTACAAGCATAGATTTTGCTAGACCTGTTTTGCAGTGTCATTACTCACATGATAGATATATTAAGTTTATTTACTCCAAAATATTGGTTCAATTTCATCACACGGAGCGGTCAGGAGGAAATAAGGTATTCATATGATCTAGTATTAATGATTTCAGGGCATAATGATAATGGACAATCGCGGTATTTTCTGAACACGCAACTCTGTTTGGAAGTCGAATTTAATTCCTATTTGGTACTATTTGTTCATTCGTGCACTGGACAAAAATAAATTTACAAACAATCAAATAATGAAATGGTCCGGTTTGCTGATATCCTTTTCAAATAATACATGTGTGTTATGTCATCTTAATGTTTACATCAGAAAACAGTTTGTTAGAAAAATAAAAAACTGGAGCCATTTTTACTAAATGTTTTAAAATGTGCCCTCGAACTGAGAGTTTGAATCATACTGCTTAGGGTGTTACTGTAGTGCTAGGAAAGACTAAAGTAACTAATTATAAAACTGTATCAGGTGATGCTTTCGTTTTAGAAATAAGAGTTAACCATTCCGGAAATTTGAAAATATGATACAAGTTCCTCAAACATAACCCCAAACAATTATAAATAGAATTCTATACTAATATTTATATTTACATGCATGGGTATACATTTTCGTGGATATCTTGATTGATTGCAACTATACACCAAGATGATATAAGCAACAATAGTGGTTATGTAATAACACTGATAAACACTTTCGCTTTGGAGATTCATCCCCAAAAATGCCATTCTTGTAATGTGATTCAAACAATTGACACACCAGAGTCAAAATAATGTACAAAAACCCACTATATTCAAATCTATTCAACCTGTCTTTTGTTTAGCAATCAAGTTATCCTTGCAAAAAAGCAATATGAAAAATACTGATAGAGAAGTTGATTTCATATTTTTCATAGGTTGTTAATCTTTTCAAATGCCTACACTGATAATGTGAAGGATATTGCGCCTACAAGGATATTGCCTACAAAAATAATAATCCGATAAGCGATTATAGTATTAGTGGATAGCACTGCTGTATATGTTGCAATAAAACAAGTAGCGTATGTAGTGCAAACATTAACTTACCGATTAATAGTCTCGAAGAATTTCATCAGTTGAAACTAATGCACGACTTGTTCGCGCGCATTAATGGAATGGCCTCTAGTATCGTTGAAATGTCATTGCGCATATGAGGGAGGTATTGAATGCGATTAGTTCCAAAATGTTGCTTTCTATTTAATGCGTGGAAAGATGTGGCGATCGTCTGGGATTCAGATCGGAAAATATTGATGTCATGTCAGAATAAAATAAAGTTGCCATTTAATAGAGAACCATATAGCCATCATGGATGATGGAGAAATGGATGAATTGCTGTATACATGGATAGATGTTTATATCCAAAAAAGTGCATATTTCAGATAATATAAATGGTTATTTCCATTGCCAATCATATAGCAGACAGTTTTGAGTTCGAAATTTATGGCAGATTGGGGTGAAACCAATCAGACCTGTTTTCAATATGGAGGTATGAAATTGCATAAATAGGCAGGCCGGAATATTGATTTTGTAAATATGTATGTATGTAATTATGCAAGCATGTATGCATATTTATGTGGAAGTAAAGAATGTAATTATCAACGGTTGCTTGCATGGACGCATATTCCGACTAATTTAATTAAATATATTCAAAATCTGCAAAAGCAAGACCTTTATATGTTGCAACCCCGAGTCATTTTGGGGATTAAGAATTCATAATCGACTGTTACTAAAATGCACTTTAAAGTTTATTTTGATAATGTCAATGATAAATGACCCTCTCTCTCTCTCTCTCTCTCTCTCTCTCTCTCTCTCTCTCTCTCTCTCTCTCTCTCTCTCTCTCTCTCTCTCTCTCTCTCTCTCTCTCTCTCTCTCTCATCCTTCCAAATTGTTTATCCACTCAGGTACCGTTTCAATTTCGTTTACGGTTCCAGATTTCCATACGGGAGCAATAAATACAGCCAATACATGGGTTTACATTTAAGATTTGCTAGTTTGTTTTTAGCAAAGTGTTATAGGTTTTTTCTGTATTGATATTAACTCTACAACTATCTTTTATATCTGAAGTTGTCGTTATTATATATATGTGGACGACATGAGTCATTTATCATTTTTACAATATTCGACTAAAAATGATTCTGATGTTTCGTCACTGAGACTGATAGTTTTTCTTGCCGAGTATGGGAGCTAGAGTTATAACTAATTCGTCATCCCTTCAAGAAATTGTTAAATCTGGATTACTTTAATTGGATTTTTTTTGTCCACCCTAGTTGAAATCTCTTTCGAAATTTCCAAATAGGTCATTCTGGAAAATTACCTCCTTTTGACCATGTTAATATTGGAACTAACTGGTAGAAATATCTGCACAAAATAAACCGCAATGCATTGGTGTATGGGAAATCTTGACAAATCTTTCAATTATTAAAGTTGCGTGACACGTAGCGGCTAAATCCAATATCAAACGCAAGCACGCTAGAGAGCTCAGATGCTGAACATATGACCTGGTCATTGGGTCATACACTCACAACAAGATATAGTCCGCTTTAATGTTTCTACTAAATTATATCATCATATAAGGGAATATTTTTACAAGTTTGATTTTGGATTTAATTCTATTATATATAATACATAAAATACTGTTGGAATTGAAACTTACCTTCTTGCAGACGTTTACACAATATTGGCAATTATCTTCACGATGTCATGTTGTTTTACATGATTAGGTGGAGGGTTTAAGATAGATTTTAATGAGGGTGTTGTTTGAGTTCTCGACTTGACCTTTAAAAGTTAAAGAAAGAAGAAACAGGATCTTATCTAGCATTAAGTTCTTTCCAGTACAGAGTTCCATATGTACACTAAATTGATCTAAAATGCTAAATAGTACAAGCATACAAACTACTTTACTGTTCCAGAAAAAGATCTAGGAGAACCCGCAAAGAGCGTTTAACTATGGTAAATAATTGAAGTTGAACCGAAATAGTCTGAGTCTAAAACCCTGAGAGATTAGTTAGTGTGTAGCATATTCTAATACAACAAACGACAATGCTTATATGTTATGTAGGTCAATATTGTTTGTTTCACTTTTACTCACTGACTGTTAGATTCTATTTTAAATTAGTTCGTTTACCTGGTGTTAAGTTATAGATTATGATTTTAAAAGGGTCTAAATAATGAAGATGTTTAGAGCATGGAATAATAGTCTGATTTGGTGAATTGTCTTTTACGTGTCTAGGCTCGTACCAACGTAACAAAGAAAAGAATCAACACAACAAGCTTTGTAAAATTTAGCAAAATAATTCATTTCCTTAGAAAAAGGTAACAATATGAAAAGGGCTTAGGGTTTATGAATCTAATACAAAATAATTCATATAATTATTAAATATGTCTTATAATAAAGTTCTAAGGAAATCAAAGTTTGAATTTCGATGAAATTCCAATATCGAAGGCAATGACGTCTTCGATGGTCTTCAAAGTGTTGCCATGTCAGAAGTTCCTTGTTGAATCACAAAGAATAATATTTCAATTTTGAATTCCGAATAATTTCAACAAACATTTTTGTCCAATAAATCTGACGAGGACTAATATTGTCCACGGTAAATAAACTATTAATTAAGAAAATAGAAAAACTTCATCTCAAACTGGTTACAACAAATACCCCTTTTTGAGCTCCAAAGGTTAAATGCAAGATTGTCCAAAAATCACTATAATAACGTGTTTTAAGGTTATCTGCTATGCAGAAAACATCATTTGATCACCTTTTTTTCAAGCGACGTAGAAACATTATATGCCGTCTATCACGAATGCTGTGGACGAATTTGATTCTGCTAAACGAATCATACTATATGTTTGAATAACCAAAAGTTGTTTACATAGAACTGCCCTACTGGTCCTGAGTCAAGGTCAGTAAAATATACAATGTTTCTACTAATGCTTGTTTATTAGGACAGAACGAACTGAACTAAATGTTCCGCCGGAAAAATGCCAAAATCCAGTGAATAAAGTTATCATTACAATAACATGTAATGAAATAAAAATAAAATAAAATAATTGAAAACTAACACACAATTAATTAAATCACAGATAGATAAAAAATATTGCGACGCATGTCACCAATTTAATACTTTAACTGTAAGTAGCCAACAAAACAGTGTCCTGATTTAAAACAAAACAACACTATATTATGGCCATTTTCTTATTGAAACAAAGGTTACTTGTATTGAGACAAAAAAACCCCCAATAAAATATCTCAGCTTAAAAGAAAATCACAGCCCTTTCCCCACGCCCGAAAGTAATATAGTTATAACCTTGTGGTCTTTGAAATTGTTATGTGTATGCTAATTGTTCTGTATTCCGAAAACTGCAACTAAAGTAGAATCGTACAGCTTACATTATAGCTGACACCCTGTGAAAGACATTCTACTGACATTAGGGAGCCTTTTGATTAAGATAAATGTTCACTGAAGTCTACAATTTACTAATTACAATATTGATTGAACAGGCAGGGAAAATGTGAGTGTGATGTTAACACCAGGACAAGATATTTATCAGGGAGGACCAATAAACATAAAAAACCACTTAATAAACGATAAATATATGGTGAACTTGATAATTTACAAAATTTAAAACTGTACACAATTGCTTTCCTGACAATCTTAAGATGATTCGCATTATTACAAATATAAGAACGTGTACTTATCACATTAACATACTCTAGAAAATAAGTCCCAAGGGACTTTCTCAAGAAAGAGATATGGCAGTAAACTAGTGTACTGCTAATACCTAGAAACTCATCAAGCATCAGCTCATACACAGCGATGTGTTGTCACACTCGAGATGCATAATGGAATAGGACCAATCCCGATGCAGAAAATCTTCGCAGAAAATATCGCGGTGCCGATGCCTTTTAACGTCTAATTGTAGCTGCTAAATACAGCTACGTTGTCAAGCGCAGACTTATAACACTTTTAGAAGACAATTAAAAATAAAACTTTTAAAGCTGGAACAAAATGAATGAATGTGTTTAAACTAATTGTTAATAATTTCTTTTGGACAATGTATTCGCGGATTACTGATTTTTGTAAAACTTTGAATTACTATGCTGACAAGCACGATTTCCGTCTATATACCAGATTAATGGTCGTAACGCGTGAAGATTTTTCAAAGAAAAACAAATTTCGGTCAAACTCTGATAAACGTTGAATTTAATTACAACTGAACTCAATTTGTATTAGTTTAGATTTATATCTAACTAAATGTCTTAACTTTAAACTATTCATATACCACACTACGTAATCAAATATTTTCGGACAATATAAATGGCCAAATATTCTCTGACAATATAAATGGCAAAAAAAAAAAAAATTAAATGATTAAAGGATTGCCTGCTGAATAATCTTTCCGTCGACAATACCATTTTTATAAGAATATAGGTGTGACTGACCTGTTGTTTAGATAATCCAATCACGTATCGTGTCATTTGTACATAGTGTCCTATATTTTATTTGTTTCGCTGGATCAGCTGTTAAGAGCTAAGTCATGCTGAACCGCAAGTAATTTGACCTGTTTTTTTTTAAGCTGCAACGTAAAAAGCTTTGCATGAGCTGAAAAAGGAATGAAAATAAATTACAAAATCCACATATTCTCTAGGATTTATAAATATCGAAGAGTATTTCTTTTACTAAAAAGAGCATATATGTACATTTCTTTTTTTGCGGGTTGAAATGACACTTTTAGCACATCAATGGCTATATCAAGATGAGAAAGAAATGAAAGTCAAGTATGTTTTGCAAGGACATACTTAACCAACCTACCCAAGCGACACTGGAGTCAGACGATCTTCGGTTTCAGCACCAGGATATTATTATAAATAAAGAAGATATGCGGATTACATTGAATTCATAACCTAACAATTTATAACATGCAAGAAGACTCTGGCACGAGAGAGAGAGAGAGAGAGAGAGAGAGAGAGAGAGAGAGAGAGAGAGAGAGAGAGAGAGAGAGAGAGAGAGAGAGAGAGAGAGAGAGAGAGAGAGAGAGAGAGAGAGAGAGAGAGAGAGAGAGAGAGAGAACTCCCATCAACGATTTCACTGTCTTAACATCCAGTAAAATGGGCATAAATTTAATATTCCGTAACAAGAAAATATATTTGACTTCGTATTCAAACATGCCTCATGGGAGAAGATATAGTATGCTAATGTCCACAAATGGTTTTGAAATTTAATACGACTATGGTGTGGACGTAATGATGTCTGAATTACGTTTTTTGCAACCTTTTGTGCTTTTATTGATTTTCTTTACTAATCCCCTTGTAAATATTCTTACTTCTTGTTTTCTCTCACCACCGCTGTAAATAAACCCCATCTAACAGTTTATTTATTCCGCATGATGAAACTTGATTGATATTATTTTTGTTGTTGACCAGTAAAAGTATTATCTGAAGAAAGATGAACACATAGACTATACGAAGTCGTGGTCATGGGTTTGTACTTTATGAGCTTTGCTATATGTTCTATATGGATGAATATTAAATAATAACAAGAAGCCATAGAAGTGAAATCAAGATATAAGAATATTATCTATACGGGTTTTATTCTTTCGTAACAAACGGCTTTCATTTTACAGCTTCATCGATTTCTAAAAGCAAATATATAACACTGTGTAAATATTAATTAGGCTTTTCCCAGCAATTTTTGACATTTCTCTAAAATTGCTGTTGGGAAAAATAGTCCCAGAAAACCAAATCACAGGAGATCACAAAATTCAGGAAACACAAATCTGATGTATGAATATTAATTTTACATGTAGATGGAGAATAATTAATAATGTAACGTAGTAACAAATAAATAAATCCTCGAAGAATTGGTTTTAAACCTTGCGATTTTAAAATGTAACTGGGTTTTTGTCTTTTATCTATAGTCTTTAATTAATTTCAATCAGAAAGTTGCCATTAACGCCTGTGCTGAACCAGAAAAGGAGTTGTAATTACGCACAAAGCAAAAGCAGGCGTTAGATTTTTCATCAAGAACTACAACTGTAGGTGTTTCTGATACTGACTATTGGTATCGAAGGCTGTCTCTTGACACGTAACCTACGTCCTATAATGACATCTTAAGCTATTCGTTATCAAGAGTCAAGGCAAAAACGGACTAGCCCACTAATTGTATTGATTACCGCCTAAGGATTCAAGCTAAACATGTAATCATTGGTATTAGTAATAAACTGGTGTCCGTGCTGCTTCATCACCCTGGTTATTGTTTAATTATGGTCGGCAGGCGAAGTGAAACCCTGTCTTTCCTATCGCTTTCACATCCTATGAATCATTATGCATGGACAAGAGGAGTTAATATCATTACTTGAAAGTAACTAAAATAATTAATAATGCAAAGGACGCCTCCTGCCCCAGAGAAAGATATTTACGCTGAGATGATCGGTCTTGCTTGAAACCAGTTCTAGGAAAATAGGTTACTTATAGCGAAGTCATCAGAACTATACAAATAATGTATGACCTCGTATAAAAGATGTTAGATTAGACATGCGTGTAATTGGATTATCTCTTGTTACACCTTACGGAGCACTATTCTTTATAAGCCCAGTGACTATTGTACACAAAGTTTAATGTATCGATACTATGAGTAAATGTTACTGTACATCACTATATTGTAATAGCCTAAGAGTACGAAGTGCAAATAGAGCAAATACATATAAAAGTTAGTGTTTAGATTTTATTTTCTCGTGTCAACTGGAAGTTCTGAACTCCCGGCTTTATGTTTTTATGAACACATAGACGATACTAAGTCGTGGTCACGGGTTTATCGTAGCAGGCAATAGTTTGATGGATACATGCAATCAAACTTCACCTTCCAGTACTGACTTACAACTCCATGTCGCCTTCCTGTCGAGGATTACCGTTTTGGTATTATCACAAAATTCCCAACGACAATCAAGAATAAAACTTCAGTTACAAATTCCTGCCAATTCATCATCAAACAAAGATACATCTGAAGTTATTAAGATTTTTTTTCCCGACGATATTAGGAATAAAAACAATTGAATGGTTATACAAGTGTACACTAAGATTCCTTTTATTATTGCGGTAATCATGAAAAACGTTTATAATATGAGGATAATCTCTGAATTGCACCAGAGATAAAACGACAATTTTCAAACATATTCACACAATTGTGTATTTGAATCCATGACGCTTAAAACTATTCAGTAAATGTCAATCGTTGCAGATATAAAATGAAAAAAGATTATAGTTTTCACATATAAACAAGTTATTAAGATTTTAGTCAAGTTGGTTATTGAATCGAGTACACATCTTTTATCATATTCCAGTAAGAAGTAGTTAGTCGAATCTGTTTATTTTTTTAAACGACAAGTATATTGAGAAATTCCTTTACCTGCAATTTTCGTGCACATTTTTAATGGACAACTACGATGTGAGTTGTTGAACAAATACTGAATATAGTCAATGGTCATAGATTTCAGATTACAAAAAACTTAATCCATTGGCATTAGCCCATTCACCAGCAAAGATTGTAGATTGTATCGAGCTTTCGTACAATTCGAAGAAACACACGTGACGCATTGAATACAACTGTCTTTGAAATGTATTTTAAATTGAGTCCATATGGTAAAATGGCTGTAGAAGGCATTGCAATATCTTCAAAGAAGTGTCCGAGGAAAAAGAGTTGATCTAAGATAATGACCCATTTAGGAAAAATGTTAAATTGTACATTTTTGATCAATAAGAAAGACGTTTTCATGTCAATTTAAATCGCATGAAACTTAACAACATAGTAGGATTCCTGGGGAACTGTGAAATGTCATCTAACAAGCAAGAAGAACATTGCGTTTTAGGATAACATGGGTGTATATACGCTGGATGAGCTAGACAATTATTTTTGTCACCTATGTTCTTGTTTTTATATCTGTCCGCAGAAGAGTTTAATGTTGTGTTTAGCTATAATATAAGAGGAGACACTTATTTGGATTATTCAGTGGAATTACAAAGTTCTCATTTGACTAAATTATTTTTCAGGGACTGTTGTGAATTTATTCAACGAAGTTCTGGACATGCCATTTTGATACATCAAGACTGTTGGCAGACCAGTACATTCGAGGATCTGGAATTCATTCAGAATATTCAATTCTGTAGAACATTTAGTTTTATTTTCGATTTAATTCATAATATAATAAGTTCCTATTAACTTTTCTCTTTATCACTCTGATGATAAAATTATTTGTTAAATTTATAATAGGTGTAGGTTTTGCTTTTTCTTTTCTTAGTTATGACGATAGAGTAGTTACACTGTAATAGGGTTTATGGTGATATTTGTTTTGTACAGAACCCAATCAGCCATGTCAACTGTCTGCACTACGTCAACAAAATAAGATTTCTCTGAATATTCCAAAAGTTGAAAACTTAAAAATATCATTTGGAGAACAGATATAATAATATCATAAATTCAATTATGTTGTGAAGGAGTTATCTAATTCCTAGAAAATTGATTCTTCCCTGCCTTTATCTCATTAGGCATGCATACAGGTAGACATTGACAATCAATTTTATCATTATTTTCGTTTTAGCTTTGATCCATTTGCAATATTCTTTCTTTACAGATTGACAAATCCGCACTTATAATGTTGTGATAAAATTGAATGCATCACTTAATAAAGGAAATAGGCGTCCATGCTTCATGTTGTTTCCTAATATGTTTCTCATAAGAAACCAGAAAATGTAACTATATAATTTCTCAGTGAAAATATTTTAGTGTCATCCATATTAATAACTGTGTGAATTTTCTATCTAGAAAAAGGTAATGCAGGTCTTCCTAAATAGCATAACATGAAGTCTAATCTACCATGGAACAATTAACATCATTTACAGAAAGCGATTTACTAAACAAGTCGGCACCGTGTTATTTAAAATTGATTGGGTCGAACAAGTTTTAATCTGAATAAGAGATCAGAGTATCGATTTGATATGTCGTTGAAGTAGATTAAACAATGTGGCATCGAGTCATATAATTGATGTGTTTACAAGTACGATGTGAATGCTAATTGGTCAGAAAAGTACAAAAGAGAATTGATTTTTTAATGAAAGACCCACGTATAATGATGTACCAATATCTGTACTGCATCAATTTTTGTTAAACATAATGACTAGTCGTTCGCTCTTTCTCAGATAGCCATATATATATATATATATATATATATATATATATATATATATATATATATATATATATATATATATATATATATATATATATATATATATATATATATATATATATATATATATATATATATATATACCAGACAGAACTATTATCAAGATTCTACTACAGAATCCAGTGATAGCACAGTCTGTTCTGTCTGTTATATATTTAAAATTCTTTGTAAAACAAAAGTCCTATATACCTTGATTTCTTTCATAGGAATCTGGAACGACTGTGTGTATATATGAGAATTAATTACTAGGTCGTCATGCGAGTGTGTCTGCTACGCACGAGCTTATATAACAACGATTCAGTGCCATCATTTTTTGATGATGCGTGCTTAGTCGTGACGGTATATGGGTTGGTGCGTGCAGGCAAGGCGATGGGTGCCATTTACTCGCGGAGCTGGGTTCGAAACTCGGTAGAGTACGAATTTAATTTCTCTAACCTGTATGATAGTATTGTTTGTATTAAACTATATATATATATATATATATATATATATATATATATATATATACGTACTGTGTTTTATATTATGAAAGAGGATGTGTTAAAAGTATCCAAAATCATGTAGAAATACAGTAAGCTAACTATGTACGACACAAAGTACAAGTGAATGAATAACTTCAGGAGGTCTACTGTCTCGGGCATACAGCGTACGTTACTGTGCCCAAGTGATCAACGTTATAATATATGCGTATTTTGATGGATTCGTCTTCTTTCTGGTATCGCCTTCTAAGTTGTCTACAATATTCTGATTACAGATCATGAGTAATAGACTGTACGTGCGTTTTTTTAAGGACGGTTATATTGTGATAGAAGAAGGGAGTATAATAGTAAATCAGACCATCAGGCCATGTGCAACATATAGTTTAGGTGTTCAAATTCAAAACAGACCATCTCGTACAATATCTGTCTCAGATGTCTAAGACTATGTTAAAAGGTTGTTTGAGATATTATGTTTAGGATTGCAATGATACGATTCATTTGAAGACACCATACTACATATGTCAGATTTTTTAAAAGTTATCTCTGAATTTCTCAGATTCTTATGTTTGTAGGATCGTGATTCCCAATATAAAACAGAAATAAGAAATATTCAATATTTCATTACGTGACAACTGTATTCTATCTCTTGACGTTCTACAGCGAACAAGTAACTACGCACTTGCGCAAATTATCTACTTATTTGTTATAAAAAAGATGACCAGTTCTAAATGAATTATGAATGGAGGACTATGTCATTGCACTCAGTTTTCTTGGTTGAATCTTAGGAATAAGAGTGGAGTTTATTTGTTTTATTCTAATCTCTTTTATTCTGAAAGCAATGTTCAGCACACAGATCTGATACAGTTTATTGTCATTGCCTCGACGATCTCAGGCCCACTTCTTTGAGAGCTGGTAGGTGCACAATTTGTCCACCCCATATTAAAGTGATGCATTTTTCAAAGGGGATTGACTGCTATAAAGTATTGTCGACATTCACAACACAAGTAGACTTTTGCCCTATGTTTTTGTTCAGGATTATATGTGTTAGTGTTAGATTGAAACATTCCATCCCTGGGTTCAGAAGCCTCATTACACACGAGGAGTTTTATTAATGTTGTTGATAGTGACTATATATTTTATTGTCGAGTGATATTTTGATGACAACGAAATACCTTTGAAATCTATGACATTTACACTTTTGATAACACTTGCAACAACTGTTATTATTATTATTATAAGACATCTATTATATAGGTAGTTTTTCAGTGCAACTAAAGAAGGGATTAAACAAACTAATTTATGTTATTCAAAGTCTTCTCAATGTTGAAGTTCATTTCGATAGCATCGGATATTTTATTGTAGCCTACTATTTCTCATTATGATCGGTAAGTGACAAAACATTCGCTGTTATACTAGATCAGTTATGTAACAAGTAACATAAATTATAATAAGTTATATATTAAAGGCATCAGCACCATACTATTCAGGCGTTGCAAAAGTCGACCATTTACTTTTGACATCTATGTATGGAACATCAAGTGCATTTTACGTTGCATCTGATGTTATAAAAGTTTCAATGCCTTGATCATTCTAGTGAAATTTCATCGAGGTTCTTTATATTTGGAAGGTATTATTAAAGGGGACAAACATGCAAAACTGAAATTCGCGCAAACTCCGTATATAATTTGCTGTATATATGTTTCATTTTCTGAAAATTTGTACCTTTCTTTTTTACTCGTTACGAAGAAATTTATGAAAAACCGATCATCTCTCCCGATCGGTCGTGAATAAACTAACGCACTCCCCCCCCCCGAACAATTAGCGGATGTGACGTCATTTGAGACACTGTACAACCTGGCATTGTTGATAATAGCACAGGAGTCTGCAGTTTTATCAGTAAAGCACGACGAAAGTTTTGACTACATGAAATCACCTAACGGTGTTATAAAATAATTATTTTATATTACCGTTAAGTTAATTTCATGTAGTCAGAAATTTCGTCGTGCTTTATTGATAAAACTGCAGACTCCTATGATAATACAGTCAATCATTCTATGAGTTGGCTGTACTTGAATGTTTAAATTATGTTGATGGTCAGTGATGACAGTGATGTGGATGACAATCCAGAAGTAGAATATTTCATGAACATCCAACCTTATATGTATGAACCCGAGACAAATTCGTGTGACAATGATGTACAGGAATCGTCAGGTTCTGACATCGACGATGATTATAAACTACCTTTAATTTTAAATACCAAACTAAATAGCAGTACAAAAACTATAATTTTCTACCGATTACGATTTCTTTCACAATTCATTTTTTTCTTTCATTAATTCCTTTTCTTTATTTTCATTTTCTTTTAAGTCAAAACAATTTAATATTACAGATCAGTTTTTCTTGCCAGTTTTTTTTTTTTTGGGGGGGAGGGGGTAGACTGGGAATTGGTTTTCACTTTCTATAGCCTGGATTAATCCAACAGCTATTGATATGGACTTGTACATGTCATAATTGGATGAATGCTCGTCAAAGAAATGGATATTTAAAATACCAAACAGGCAACAGTTTTTTTTTTTCAAATAATTTAGCCTTTTTTCCACAAAGGTGCTTGTGTAGTAAATGTGTTCCAATGTCCAACCAAGAATGGAATATTTGTTGCCAATCTCAGTGTCTCTCGGAAGAGAAAATGTGTGTGTGTGTGTGTGTGTGTGTGTCAGAGAGAGAGAGAGAGAGAGAGAGAGAGAGAGAGAGAGAGAGAGAGAGAGAGAGAGAGAGAGAGAGAGAGAGAGAGAGAGAGAGAGAGAGAGAGAGAGAGAGAGAGAGTGAGCACATGTTACACCCCCACATCTTCCAAGGCTCCATAAACCAATATGTTAAAAACTAAATACCACGTAGCCTTGTATAAAGTGACTGAATTGTTGTGAAATTATGAGTAATAACTATACTATTCAGTAAATTATTTTGTCCTTTTAGAGTCTACCGACACATATCATACAGACGATTTTTCCCCTGGGTGTGGAAGATACTTGGTAAAAGAAATATAAAAAATATTACCATCATGTGTAGTGAGCACGATTCGCAAGACCTTCTCATCTGAAGCCTTCACATGATTCATGTATTCTCGCTTCTGATTGATGAATCTGAAAACTTATGACAGTTCTATAAATATTTGTGAATGTATGTGTATAATGGCAAAATAAAATATCTGAAGATACTGAGGTTTTAAACTTTATTGGCTGAAATTACACGTTCAGGTATTGAAACGTTGACGGTGCTCCTGAATTATTGAGTCCTTAATGTTCCCACAGGAGCCTGCATTTTTATCAATAAAGCACGACAAGACCTCATGTAGTCAGAAATTTCGTCGTGCTTTATTGATAAAACTGCAGACTCCTGTGATGCTCCCTGGCCTATGTCGAATGCGACTCGCCGGCGTGCTTCCCGTCTTCTGCCTTGTTATCAGAGTAGAAAAATATTTTTTATAAAAGAGTCGGCACTGCATCAGGCTTCAAACGCTAACGTTTTAGCTCAGACCCAATAGTTTGAAGAGTCTCTGGTCTTTTGAAAAACTTTCATGCTCGAAATGTCTCGGTCATAAATCCCTTCTCTCTTTAAATTGATCGCCCATACAAATCACCCTTTAGGGTCCTATAGAAATGTGAAGAAAAAAATATATGTCGGGAACGGCTATTATTCGCACAATTCAGAGCTGCGCATTGAAACATCGTTTCTACTTGACACTGAAAATTTATATGCCTATTGTACGGGAATCGTCTCAAATTACGTCACATCCTGCTTGTATGAAAGGGAGATAACAACTTGAGGGGTTGGTTCTTTCCATTTGATCTCCGAATTCCACGCCGTTTTATTATTAAATGTTTGTGCAAATACAATAAATGCAAAGAACAAAATAAACAGGATAGATTGTATACACAAACTACTACATATCCTTCTATTTACAACAAAATTTTGCAGGTTAGGGTTTTTGTCCCCTTTAAGGTGTTTTCTATTTTCATCGCTTAATTTCTGGAACTAGTCCTTATTTTGTTTTCATCAATTATTATGGCCCTCTTTCATGCATGATTTATAAGAGCCAAGAGAACCATTAAACGGTATTATGTTTTGCTTCACTGTTTGAATGAGTCTTAGTTTCATTTATTTATAGTTTACTAATTTATATTCAATGAACGTTTCTGATAAACGTACTCATATTTTACTAATGTCATGTAATACTAATTGCAAAACGTGCATACGTCAATGTACATGTTACTTTAATCACGGTGTAGTACAATTTGCAGATTCTATTAAGTTGGATTCACCTGATAATATCCTTTCAAATACATTCAATAAAAGCGGTATATATCTACAAATAGAATCGAAGGCTGATAAATCGATAGAGAAAATGATTTGTCAAAAGAAGAATGGTTCACGTAGAGTTTAGCATAGTAGACGATTTGGCAAACATTCACAAGAAATAAAAATATTTAAGAGGTTGAAAGAAGAGAAAGACAATACTGAAGCACTGCACCGTAAAATAAATTAATCAAGTTCAAATAGCTGAATCAAAATGTATTACTGGATTGTTATCGCTGTCCGTGTCAGTGTTAGTGTATTACAGTACATTTAGTTAAGCTTTTGTATTACAGTACATTTAGTTAAGCTTTAAAATCTATCATACAAAACCACTGTAGAAAGTTACTAACACATCTCCGCACATAAATAATAATAATAATAATAATAATAATAATAATAATAATAATAATAATAATAATAATAATAATAATAATAATAATAATAATAATAATAAAATAACTACAAATTTCAAATCTCCTCAAGTCAAATTCATTATCATAATAATTTTAAATTTTACAATGATAAACAACGAGTGCGACAAACAACACAAGTAACACAATTTGATATACAGCGGTTGACTCGGCTCTTAAAATTGGCTACATCGTGCTTTTGAGAAAGATATTTAAAAAGCCAATAAGTTTCACAAACAAACATGGAATTCAATGAAGTTTTTAAAATATATTATTTCAATTTCATTAAGTCAGTTAAAATATCTTTATTCGGCAGCAGACGGGATCCTGTAGTATAGATAATTAAATTAATTTACATCAAAGATCTAAAACACGATAAGATTATTCATTTTGCCATAAGTCGAACATTATTGACGGCATGATAGGCAAGTCAATGACCTATAATTAGATTCAAGACCAGATGCTTAATTTAATCATTATCGAGTGCAACAAACACAATGAAACAAAGAAGTCAATCAGAAAGAAACTACCCATTATTGATAGCCGAGATATTGAATTTTGTTCTTAAAGAACGCAGGAGAATTGAAGTAGAAACAAACTTTGAAGAATCTTGCAACTCACGCTTTCTATGAACATGAATGTACTAGTCAGTACAAAGCATGTTATAGGAAAAAATGTAAAATATAGAACTCCTTATAGGTTTATTGTACATAGAAAATATTTTATGTCTAAAATGTCGATGTCACAAATAGCAAACTAGCTACTAGATTTAAAGAAACAGATTTTGTTGTCGGTTATTACAATATTTTTAACGAACTGAAAAACAATACATTCTATCACATTATTCTAAATAATTGACGAAAGTCTGTTTTAATCCATGTTAGATTCAATAAACTTGAAATGTACACGAACCAAGCAGAAGGATTGAAAATAAGTCTTCAATTTATTAAACAATTCTAAACTTCTCGTCAAACCGTGCAAAAATTACATAACAATGCAAAAGTCAGTGCACAAAACTATTCCGTAGCCATTGTACATAACAATTCAATAGCCAGACATTTATACAGACATCTGAATCGGATACAATTTGAGTTGTCTTGTATTGTTTTATACCTTTCTAAATCTTAAATTTTATACATTTTCCTGGATCAATAACACTAAATTTTAGAAAAAGTTCCATAATAGTTTTGTTTCTAACAATGGTAAAGGCTCGTAAAAGGAATTACAAACATGAACCTTAAACAGATCATCAGTAAGGATAAAGGTAAAATAAACGTCTAATGTATGATTGCAACATCCATGTAAAGTGAATGTGAAAGCTTTTATTAGTTGCTCCCAGTTTCATTATATTTATATCCTTAAAGAAAACAGGTAAAGATTTAACTCACGGTAAGTATATAAACGGTGACCCACACTTGTTCAAGAACTGTATTACGATTTAAGGAGATTAAGTAACATCAACTGATAGATCTCTAATACTGTAATATGCAAAGATATGTTAAGGCTCAAAAATATATGAGGATCTGAATTTGAATTACATTAAAGCACGGAGAGAATGGGTAGGTAACAATAAATACATTAAAGCACGGAGAGAACGAGTAGGTAACAATAAATACATTAAAGCATGGAGAGAATGAGTAGGTAACAATAAATAAATTAGAGCACGGAGAGAACGAGTAGGTAATAATAAATACATTAAAGCATGGAGAGAATGAGTAGGTAACAATAAATACATTAGAGCACGGAGAGAATGAGTAAGTAACAATAAATACATTAAGGCACGGAGAGAATTAGTAGGTAACAATAAATAAATTAAAGCACGGAGAGAACGAGTAGGTAACAATAAATGCATTAAAGCACGGAGAGAATGAGTAGGTAACAATAAATACATTAAAGCACGGAGAGAACGAGTAGGTAACAATAAATACATTAAAGCACGGAGAGAATGAGTAGGTAACAATAAATACATTAAAGCACGGAGAGAACGAGTAGGTAACAATAAATACATTAAAGCACGGAGAGAATGAGTAGGTAACAAATAACAGCTTCTGAAGAAAGTGGTACCGAAAGCGCAAACAAAACGAAATGCCAAAACTGACTGATGACACCTGGGAAATAATTTTAGATTAATGGAATTTATTCAAAAGATTGACTTAATT
>JAEAOA010000082.1:167500-190000 GCA_016746295.1 Potamilus streckersoni | reverse complement strand
TTGGAAGAAGAGAAATGATAGCATTGACCTTCTTTGTCACGTGTTGTTGAACTATATGTGCACTGAAACTGAAAATTATTAAATTATATTTTTAAACCAAAATAGGGGAAAGTTATTACGACATCATTATTTAAGAAAATAAAAGTAAATAAAAAAGACAATCAGATATAGGACAAAAGGGTACCGTCTTTTGTCTGTCACAGAAAATAATAATGTTTGCATTGTAGGTTGTTGAGCGACAAAGTACAGCGAAACGTTAAGCTGTTACAAGTAGCTTCTTTAGTTACACTAAAAAGTGATATATTTATTTATTTATTTACATAGAGGTCATATATTCCCTTAGATTGGTGGAATTTAAATGGCAATCGGATAACTACTAGAAACAATTAATATTGTTAATGAATATATAAAATTGGTCACGTAGCAGCAACGAAGTTTTTGTTTCTACCTACATTGACTACATTTTGTTTAACTTTCATTGCTGCTCTTACTAACTCTCGGGGTAGTGACTGATAGCCCCACCCCATCCCGAAAAAAAATCCTGCCCCACACCACCAAAAAAATCTTTGAGGCGCACATGTTGGTACCTAGTAACCTATTTTTGTTTATGCCAAAATTAAAGGATCAGAAACAAATGGTAGCGGTGGGGAGAGAGAGAGAGAGAGAGAGAGAGAGAGAGAGAGAGAGAGAGAGAGAGAGAGAGAGAGAGAGAGAGAGAGAGAGAGAGAGAGAGAGAGAGAGAGAGAGAGAGAGAGAGAGAGAGAGAGAGAGACGAGAGAGAGAGAGAGAGAGAGAGAGAGACAGAGAGAGAGAGAGAGAGAGAGAGAGAGAGAGAGAGAGAGAGAGAGAGAGAGAGAGAGAGAGAGAGAGAGAGAGAGAGAGAGTCGAATAGTTACTTGAGCTAGGAAAAGAAAGAAAAATAAATCAGGAGATATAGATAAGTAGGGAATGTGCTAGAAGAATCAGAGTGAGAGAAAAGGATTAAAGGAGAAAGTTAAATAACACGTAAAAATGCGTGCAAATAGATAAATAGAAAGCAAACAAAAGAATGAGTTTTCCGATAACCCAATTAACAAAGCAGACATTGATGATATCTTAACCTTAACTACTTTAGCACAAAGTGTCAGATAAGGTCGAAATTAAACACAATAAAAAATACACAACAATCTGCATGCGAAAAATATTCCAGAAATGAACAGAGTTTCTAAATTTCATCAGAGATAATGACAAAATAAGTTTTCTATTATTGTTACTCAGAATATTAAATAGTTATAAGGGAGAAACCTAATATGGAAATTTCTTGAATCCTCAAAATGCTTATGTTGGTTTACGTTGGTGATACGAGACATACATAGAGCAAACAATTTATTTTGGAATGATTAATGTTATAACTCTTATGTAATGGAAATAAAATTTGTAAAATGTCAAAAGCAATTTGCATAAATTCATGTTGTCATGAAAAATGATAAATCAGTAAGTTTCACCGTCTGATGAAGGTGTCATTATACTAGATCAATCACCCACACTCCACACCCCAAAAATATGTTGATACTGATGAACGATATATGGGTATGATGTAGTTTGTTTAATAAAATGCGCACAGTTTAGATATTGGTATCTGGTATTGGGGTTTCAGGGAGAGGAAGTACCTCTGATAGTTGGAACATGTGCCATCCAAAGGGTAGTCCTCATTGGTCCTCCCCTGATTCTCAACTCTCACCTGTGGCTCCCAGTAGCTGTTTGTATGCGACATCCGCAACACCCCGGGAAAACACTTCGACTGGCGGGTTACCATACGACTACTGCTCCAGCCGACTGGGAGGATGAGATTAATCCGAAGATATCAACGACTAGGAAGGCGGTTCAGCAATGCACTGTGGACTGAAGAGGACACGTCGGAGCACAGAAGACCCGGCAATCCACTGCAGCCAAAGAAGTTGCCAGCCGTAACGAGATATTGTTCTATTGTGCTACGACTTCGGCGACCGAGAGAGTGAGGTTGCTTTAGGGCAACAGCGTCTTCACCTTAAATCTTCTTCACGCTCAGGTTTTCTTGTGCAGCGCTGTTCACTTAAAACCCCTGCGTCTTCTTTTTTTCTTTCTACTCTGCGCATGTAACAAGTTAAATGGTGATGGGGGAGGGACGAAACAACAGGTATGAGTTATTTCTGGGAGTTCAAACCTACACGGAGGCGGTCTGTGGACAAGTGGTCGTTTTTTTCTTTAAACCAGGAGAGTAAATAAGTCCGATAGCAACCCAGGCGACTGAGCAGCCTGTTTAGGCCAGAACTGCTCAACCTATAACAGAAGGGACTAAAAAAGGTTGTTTAAAAAATGAACTTCCTATAAACTAACTGACCTGCTAGTCGCGGTTGGCAGTTATTTCTTAATGCGGCAGACATCACAAACATAAACTAAACTTATTATCGGTACATGGAAGGTACGCACATTCATGGAAAGTGAAATTACACCCAGGCCTCTGAGAAGAACAGCCCTCGTAGCAAGAGAACTAGGCCGATACAAAATAGACACGTCTAGCGTATGTAAGATCTATCTGCGAACCAGAGGGTGGCTATACTTTCTTCTGGAAGGGGAAAACAGGATGAAAATAAAATCCACGGCGTCGGTTTTGCCATTGGTACTGCACTTTTACATCAATTCCCAGTGGTTTTTAAGCATGTGAACGAATGTTTGATGCAACTCCGTGTCCCCGTCTCTAAATCACGGTATATTATAATTATCAGTGTGTATGCCCTCACGTTGACAGGCAGCGAAAACGACAAGGGGGCCTTCTACTAAAGTTTGAATGTCCTCGTAAAAGCTACCCCAGATTGAGACAAATTTGTCGTTCTTGGCGATTTTTACGCCCGAGTGGGTCACGACTACAAACGTTGGAATGAAGTATTGGGGCAGCACATAATATGGCATGAATAAGAATGGACTGCTTCTACTGATGATGTGTGCAGAGAATATTTTGACTTTCTTTAACACATACTTCGGTCAGAAGAACAAGTATAAAGTGACTTTGCATGCATCTCAGATCCAAAAAATGGCATCTGATTGACTATATCAACATCCGTAACAGAGATGTCAACGATGTACGGATATCAAGAGCCTTGAGGTGTAGCGAGTGCTGGACGGACCATCGATTAGTCAGGGCTATCCTTGATTTCAACATCGTCCCGCCACAGTGCAAGAAGACGAATCTTACCCGAATCAAGTTCAACTGTGCCAAGCTGAAAAATCCGCAGGTGAGATAATATCAAGCTCACATGGAAAACCTACTGACTACGCAAGGACCTCTGACTGGTGACCAAACCTCAAAGTGGAAGAAACTCAAGGACAAGATTAATGAGACTGCGAGGGTTGTCAAAGGACCCAAAAGAAAAGCCCACCAAGACTGGTTTGACGAAAATAATGAAGTGAAAAGCATCCTCCATCAAAAATAGAGAGAGTCCTATAGAGAATGGCAGAACGACCTTGACTAAGGCTCAGAACGTGATCGCTTCAAACACCTGCACATCAAAGCCCAGAGAGAACTCTGCATTATGCAGAATAGCTTGTGGGATCGCAAAGCAGATGAAATCCATCATTTCACAGACGCTTGCAAATTTAAAGTGTTTATCAGATCCACGAAGGATGTGTACGGACCGTCAAAAGCCTGCATTACCCCGCTAACCTCTTTTGACGAGACTACTCTACTCAAGGACAAAGAGAGCATCACCCTAAGGTGGAAAGAACACTTCTCCAACCTATTGAACATGCCATTTACCGTAGACTCTGAAGCATTCGACGCAATTGTTCCGAAGCTAATTATCTCAAAAGTGGTTTCCGCCTACCACGGAAGTTGAGCGAGCCATCAGCATAGCATGATCAGCTCTGGTAGGCGCGGATGAAATTCCTGCTGAACATTTTAAATCAGCTGGCCCTCTGGCCCTTGATGCACTGCACATTATCCTGATCAGCATTTCGGAGGAGTAGTTAATGCCACAGGGGTTCAAAAACGCAATGATTGTCACCCTATACAGAAACAAATGGAACAAAGCTGAATGTGGTAACCATCGAGGCATATAACTCTTGTTGATTGCAGGCAATATTATGGCCATCATCTTTATCAACCGTCTGTTCGGTAACGTCTCGGAAGTCATACTGCCAGAGACACAGTGTAATTTCATACCAGATAAGAGCACGATCGATATGATCTTCACTGTGAGACAGATAAAGGAAAAGTGAATTGAATACAACAAACGTCTATTGGTCTTCATTGACCTCTCAAAGGCTTTCAATACGGTTAACAGATGCACTATGGGTCATCCTAGCATGACTCTGCTGACCTAGAAAGTTCAAAAAAGACGATTTGGCTTTTCCGCGATATTATGACGCGATTCGTTCTCCACAAATGGGGTGTGTCTGAGCCATTCAAAGTTTTTAGGTGCCGGAATCAGGGTTGCGTTCTCGCCCCAGTATTATTCAATATTTTCGCCAGGCGTGTCCTGAACCATGCTATACATGATCCCCAGAAAGGAGTGTACATAAAGTACAGACTGGATGGCTCTCTCTACAACATTCGAATGAGGAAATTAGGCAACATACGACAGCGCTTCCACACGAGAGCCCTTCGATGGATTATGGCTGTCAGATGGCAAGATAGTGACGAACATAGAAGTGCTGGATAGGGCAGTTTTAACCAGTATCGAAGTGATGATCATGCCTGCCCAATTCCGATGGACGGGACATGTCATCCGTATGGAGGAGACTCGAATGCCGCGAAAGATTTTGTATGGAGTTCTATCTATTAGGCATATAAACATTGGCCGCCCGAAGAAGAGACTCAAAGACTAAGGATAGACTGACATGCTGCTTGAGTGGCTGGCTGGAGTGCATCTTCTTTTAGCAACTCCAAAACCTTCGAATATGCACGCAGAATGCAAATCGCCGACGTCGGGGAACGCCTGATCGTCAAGAACAAACCCATGCCCCGAGTGGCCGAGTGGTCTAAAGCGCTGTCCGTTACGGATCACTGCCATCTCACCTCAGTCTGGGTGTGTTCGAGTCTAGGATTTGTCAAATTTGGATATGTGAGAATGATTGCCAGTAGTTTCTCGTGGGTCGGTGGTTCTTTCCGGTGATTTCCCGGTTTCTTCCTCCACCATTAATACTGGCCGCCATGAATACCCTATCGTGTGCTGAAAAATGGCGTTAAACTCAACAACAACCAGTGCACACACTGCTCGATGATATACGCATCGCGTATCGGACGCATCAGCCACATGAGGACCCATCAGCGATTGACTACATCGAGCCCCGATGGTTAACCAGTGATGATCTGGTATTAGTAATATCTAGCGCGAAATTCAAAATGGCCCAAGGACAGAAGGTTGTGTTTTTCCACGTGGATTTACAAGTCACCAAATATAGGATATGATCAGGAAATAGTATGTGTATAGAAACTCTTTAGTCGACGGAAACTCAATTACCTCAAGAAATAGCGGCAAGTCTACAAAATATACACCAACGTGTACAAACAAGAGTGGCAGCAAATGTTTGCAAAATTTAATGAATAAGTTATATCAATCCCTAAACTGCCAGTCAATAATAATATAGGTGTGGGGTTAATTTATCGGCCCACTATCATACCCGTTTCAGCTGGCGCATCATAACAATTTCTTATGTGAAAACAATTTTGTTGAATAACACGAGCAGTAAATTGGTCCATTTTTTTCTGCATTGAAAAGAATGTGTCAATAGTCAACTGTCTCTTTTCTATTATTCGGAGATGTTTTGATGGAATGTTTTTCTAAATGATATGCAAATGCACCAAGAACTTTGTGTCTAAGATATTTTTTTCTTTTTCTGACAGGAGAATTGTCACACAGCGGTCAGAAACCAAAAATAACTACGAGATAGATTAGCTTAGCTCTGTCCTCAGTCAAAGTCAACATACAGGCAGAGAAAGATAGATAAGAGGCCAAATTATATAATTAAAAGTATAACAAACAAAGTTATTTCTCATCTTATTTTAATTTTTTTTTTATTACACTGAACCAGCAATCCGTGAAACTTAGGTATCGAGTACGAATGAGGTGTCATTATTACCTGGTATCTTTGTTAAACCTTCGTTATTTGTGGATTATGAATGACGAGTAATAATATCGCTTTTGTAATTTAAACGGTCATTGCTAATCTGAATAAGGCGCGTCAGATGATAAAAACGTCAATATACTGAGCAAATTTATATCAGGTGGACCACACAAATCAAATGCCATAACTAGTCAAACATTGTAAGAAAGGAACGGTAAAACAAATCCTTTGGTATATGTATGAGTTAGGACCTTTGTCGCGGTATTTAAACTTTGAAATAACGCATAAATTGCCCAACCAAAAGTTCTAACTGATATATATATATATATATATATATATATATATATATATATATATATATATATATATATATATATATATATATATATATTCCGAATATAGGAAACGTATCAAGGAATGTATAAACACTTTTCTGTGTACATACTTTGATTCGTCTGCTATACACATTTCGTGCCAGAATATTCAATGCTAAATGTAATATAATCCATTAATTTACCCTCTCCGTTGATAGATGTCAGAAACATGTCCAATAAAGAACATTTGTGGCAGTATTACATAGGCTGTTTGAGAAAGAATTGTAACATTAGTATTTTCTAGTTCAGAAATGTTAACTGTTGGGCAAAGATCAGGTCCCTTTTCCGTTGAAGATAATTAATTTTGTTTGTTGATCCAAAACAAAGGTCGATTTCTTTAACTATAATAAATTTGTATGTACTTTATTTCAATCACACTTAAATATATTTTCTATAATATCTGTTATTCCTAATCTGAATTAGGAGCGTCAGGTAATAAAAACGTCAATATACTGAGCAAATTTATGTCAGGTGGACCGCACAAATCAAATGCCATAACCATTCAAATATTATAACAAAGGAACGAGATGTTTGGCAATTGTAAGTCTTTGAAGAACTTCTTTGCATGACACAAATCTAATCACAATTACTGCATAAAGAATAAGTCGCGCTCTGAATGTTATCCTTATCAAAGCATTCAGGAATCAAATGACGTATGTCAAAGAAATATACATTTCCACAACCGAAGTTACAAAGAAACATGTATTAGTATTAACAATATTAACATTGATATATAAGCGGAAAATATGCATATAAATGAATTATATGGAACAAACAAACATTGAATCTCATACAAGAATACTTGTGTGTTTATAGTATGTTAAGAAATATTAAGTATTTTAATAAACTAAACAAAAAAAAAAAACTTGCATACAATACATTGTTCACAAAAATAACAAAAACATAAGGAGAACTACGTCGCGGGTATTTCAATCAAAGGCATTTAGTGAAGTGCTGCTGAATGTAGTTTCCCACCTAGAAAAGGTAGGGTGATTTAGGATGCGCGGGATGGTAAACACGTTAATGAAGATGTTATACTTAAACCAAAGATCATAAGATAAAAAGACATCCAATTTTGACATTCTACAATACATTCCTGAAATAAACCCAACATTAAATATACGTAAAAGTCAAAAAATAAAACAAAGTTTGGGTATGTGTTGCAATGGTGCAGCAATACTGAAACACTTTCCTTTACTAATCCGCAGCTGAAATTATGTTCCTGCGTTGTGTTTACAATTTAAATTGATACAATCGCAATTACAGATCATATGATGGTCAGGGGGCATTAAAATGTATAGTTCACAAGTAATCTGTCATTTCAAAGTTTTAAACGATGTTTAGTGATATAATTAAAATATTTGACGATTATAGAATTGAAGTGATACAATTTCTTGTTTTTGTCACTGTACACAAATGATCTTAAAAAAATCAAATACCATTCCAACCGAAGCAAACCCCAGTCAGTATCCTTTCAGCACTTTCATACGAACTGCTATAAGAAGAATACGTCTGTGTTTTATTTCTGGAAGATATTTAACATGGACTTGATCTAGATCAATCAGCAGAGCACTATCAGAATCTCTTTAGCGCTTTTGGAACGGGGCGAGAAATCTTCAGGTTGTAATCTTGTATGTAATGTCGGGATATAGCCAGAAGATCATGAAACAGAGCTTGAGTTTCAGATTGAGTTTTCACTATCAACCAATCAGTACTGACATTAGAAACGTGCAGTTGTTTGTGTTTTGGCTGACATAAAAACCACAAGTTCAAATTAAGGCACCGTAGGCACAAACGATAAACATAGACTGAAAATTCCAAAACAAAAATTGATGCTTAGAATCCCTGCAGATCGCAGAACATTTGACACTTATGGACTTTGGAGAAGTTACAATGATGCCTAATTTTCCGCAATTCAAATTTTAACCAGAGTTGTCTGTACGTACTACATTAATGAATAAGATGTATTTTGCATAGATTATCTCTGTTATCAATAAATGCATCTTGGATTTAACTTTGTACACTAACTCATATGTTGTTATTAGTATTATTCAAAAAACACGTTGCTATTTTCTGCATGAACTAATAATACACTATGTATTTGTTTTTGTTTATTTCTATCGTCAAGATTTTACAATGAAGTATTTGTATATACGTATGCATAGCACCCCTTCCTCATCAGAATGCAAAACAATAGCCTATTTAAATGTAATGTCCTTGTGTAGTTATAACTTTAAGTTTGAGTATAGATTCAGCCAATATCTAATCATCAACGAAGAAAATTTTTTTTCTAGAGATGAGTAGTTTCAAATTTTTCCTCCAATGTCTTCCAGTCACCTTTAGAAACAAGGTTTCTGATCTCTGATGTTATGTCGTCATCCGAAACGATCACCTCTCCCAGGTAGTAGATTTTCTTTGACCTTGTCCAGCTGAACGTATTATCAAAACAAAGAAGGTCTGCAAAAAAATAAAATTATGTAAAAAAATATACTTGCAAAGAGACCGTATTCTCTATTTTAATCTTCCAAGTTCAAAATACATTATAGATCACAATGATTACTATTTTTTATCTTTATCACTGCAAAAAAACAGCTGGTCATTGGTCATTTTACCTCTGCAATGCACGGTGACAGTAAAATTCTAATTTAGACACTTAGAAATACAGTTTGTATTTCTCGTTGTTCTTTAAAGTAAATTTAAAATTACATCCACGTGGATATGCGTTAAAGAGAAATAATTAAAATTAAAAATAAATAGCTAAACATAAGGCATCTATAAAAACTCTTAAAGAAATTTTTTTTATTTGAATAATATAGATCTGGAAAGAGTGATATGCCGTCATTTTCATGACGCATTGAATATATACATATATGAAATTTTCGCAGAGAAGGAAACTTAATTATTTTGAAGATTTAACCCCCAACTTCCACTCCCGCCACCACCGCGAAAAAAGCACCTGTAGGCTTTAACCGCAAGAATTAGTTCATCAAGGTATAAACTGTTTTATAATAAAAGGTAATTAAAATTTTGAACTTGGACATTATGTTTACCTGTAAAGAAAGAAGAAAAAAAAGATCTTTGCAAATTACTATAATGCAATTTAACATTGTAGTTAAATTTGCACGTATTTTAGGATTATTCTGATTGTACTGGTTATATTAAGTATTATATTTGCTTGTGCTCACACTTTGAAAGTTTGATGACTCTAAGCATAAGCATTTGAAAATCACAACGAACTCTCTTAAAAGAGTTTTGGTTCTTCATCATAATATGGTTATAAACATGTTGAAGAGCAACAGCAGTAGGATTAAAAAGCATTTGTGACACTTTGCATCGCACTTTGCAGGTAGATGGCAGAGGCCCATAATTGACCCCAAAACATTCTAGCAGCATCACCGTACCATGCATCAATTTTACGCTGGGTTCACGGAACGTTTGGATGGTTATAAATGGATGGTGTGACATAGAGGGTAGTAAGATATATTCAGTTAGAGAGTAGAAGGTTGATGGGGAGGGAGTTTGTAGTCTCGATAGCAGTATCAGGTGGGTGACTACCAACAACACATCAAATAGAGACGAGGCGTGCGGATGTGATACTGACGCACAGGAACATTAGCAAAATATCTTAGTACTGACAATGAGGATGGACACCCAGTTTGTTTAAACGCCAAAACCCATCAAATAATTCGAACTCGCATATAGCATATATATAATATGTAATGCTTTCAGAAAAGGAGTTAGATCGTTTAGTGGGAGAGAGAACTGTATCGACGGAGAACTACGAGTTAAGGATTGTGACACTGAAAATATGAAGCAGTTTAGCATAGTCTAAAATATAGTCGATTAGCAACAGTTATCTAGGGTCGTCCAGGTGTTACTATCATAGGCTAGCAAGCAGCTACCACTAACATGACTAATTAGAGATGCATGTGTCTATCATATACATTAATAACCATGATTCGACAAGGAACAAACACGTGTATAATGATGCACTGGGTGCAGACAACACCGTGTGGACTAAAATGCTTCAGCACTTATTGCGCGTTACATGCCCAGCAATACATGAATAAGGCCACTGACCTGGTGACATAGGGGGGAGGGCAGAGACCATTGATACTGCTGACCGTCTATGCAACCGGTGTGGATGTAGCCACCGGGCCGACAAGTTGCGATGAATAGAACTAAAGGTCAGACTACAATATAGGAAGATTTTTCAGCCATCAACGTATTGCAACTTATCGAAGGTGAAAAGCAACTCTACTTTTCGATTAAAGTGGAAAGCATCTAGATAAGATCCAAGTCAGAGAGCACTGTCACATTACTGGTCAATACCCAGGATCCGCCCACAGCAGCTGCAACCTCCAGCTGCGACTAAGCTCGGTAAAAAACCAAACTAAAATACCCGTCATATTTAACAATTTAGAAACTACGACGGTAACCTGTTAATGGAAGCAAGTAGAGGTCATCCACTATATCATGGATTTTATAGGCAGCGATCAGTCGAGCAGTCGGTCTAAGTTGATTAATGACCTTCCATGGAAAGACGCAGCCCGTCAATTTACCAAACATGATCTCGACCTACTGATCGACTAGGGTGTGGGTGCATATCTATTCGAGTATATGCACGGCTAAGACCGGCTTGATGAGACCTATTCATCGATCTGCAATAAGGCCTTCTACAATAGCCTACGAGGTATAGAGATATCCTCCGAAAACTACCAGTATGTCCAGTGCGTATGTGATTACTTTGACTGTGTGACCATGGAGGACTGTCTCGACCTTTACATCAAGACGGAAATGCACTTTGTGTCAGATGCATTTGAAGCTTTCCAAGTCACCTTTTTGAAATCTTGGCACTGATACGTCCAAATACTATAAAGCTTCTTGGAAGCCCTAATCAAAACTATTGGAGTAGAGCTCGAGCTGCTAACATATATCGATGTTTATATATTTGAAAAAGGGGACTCGAGGAGCTAACCCGATAGTCAGTAAGCCTTACGCAAACCAAAGTAGTCGGATACCTACTCATCAAACCATACCAGTTGGATTACCTAACTCAATACCAATAATTTCTAAGGCTACTCGATAAAGCAGAGTCTTCATACTAGAGACTACTGATGGGCTGACCCATAATCGCTTGAGTAGCGCACCCGCAGAAACCACCAAGGGATACCTTCTCGAAGCTTAAGTGGAATATCCTAAAGAATTTGGCAACGCACACAGCGACTACCTCTAAATCTCAACGTCAATGGCTGTCCATATATAGCATATATCCACCCACTAGTGATATCTGGTGGTCAAGCTGGTATTCAATCTTACCGATTGTACAACGTTTATATATAATATGCTTAAAAAGAACGATACGTTGTGAACAACCGGAACAGCCAGCCTTTATATGAGCATCAGTAAAATATATCGGTCGTTATAGTTTATTTAGAGACCTTTGATTGCACAGTACATTCAAAGGAATTCACACCTTTAAAGCCGCAAACTAATTTGACAAGGGCTACTTTGAACAGCTAAATAATTCCTTCGTTGTTAAGAAAATAGAAAATTTGTGGAAGTGTGTCCGCTTCAAACTGATCAGGACTGATGGCATAGAGGACAAGCTACATTGCGTTGTCGCTAGGCACACCCTTCAATCTGCAAAAATATTTGAGGGCAACTTTGTGGCGATCAACTCAACAAATTTAATCTAAATCACCGAATATATACGGGCTAGTCTGTAGCACAGAAGGGTTATAGTTTGCTGTTGAAGGTGGAAACGAAAGACATCTACTGAGAGATTGCCTAGGATGGACGCCCAATCCTAAGCTACACGAACGAGAATTTCATACAAAGATATTATAACGCATATAGCAGATCCATCGGTGCCAATTCTAATCTTAATTTGATACCACTGGCCAAATATGTAAAGCATTTGAAGAAGTCTACATGTGAGATAAATTGAAGCGAATGCTAGGGATCAGCAGCAATAAGACGAGCATTGTTACAACTCTGTACTCTGGTAAGCCACGGAATACGTTTAGTGAAGCTCCAAGAATCACCTGTCTGTCTGCTTTTCTAAGATTGGTATGGCATCATGCCGTCAACAGCTCGTTGTTTACCTGCGTAACATAAAGCTCCTGATCTTACTGCTAGCCTATACAACGCTCCTTCTCCAGAAAAAGGACAACTAGCTAATCTGCGTCCACGCACCCATTCTAGAGCTGAAGACACTAAGTTGTAATCAAACAACCGGCACGTTGCTGTTTAGAAACAAGAAGGTTGTTGCAATACCGCAGACGTCTTCTGGCATTCACAATAAGAAGAAGCGGAACCCAGGAATTGGCTCACTTACACAACAAGGTCGAGATGGCGGTATACAGTAAATGCCGCCGATCTCAATTCGCAGATATTGTCTTGAATCTTATGGCCCTGGCATGAACGTCTCTCTTTTGACCCGTCCGGCCAGCGTGGAAGAAGAGACAGGCAATCTGGCCGTCTTCCTAGCGAATGGAACGCAAAAACTTAGGACAAAGACGTAGCTATGAAACGGCACCTCGACGCTACGATAACGCTGTTCGGCAAAATGGCCACGGCAACATGTGTGGATGAAGAAGTTGCTATTCGAGTGGCTAAGTCTTTTAACTTACGACTTAAACATATTGGGCTTGCCAGCTGCTACGTGAGACTTAAGTGGTGCCAGCTCCTACGTGAGACTATTAAGTGGTGCCAGCTCCTACGTGAGACTATTAAGTGGTGCCAGCTCCTACGTGAGACTATTAAGTGGTGCGAAAATAGCACTTAAATGCTGCAGTCAACAAATTAGAAAAATATGTGAGATGACTATAACCAAAACTGTTAGGGAAAGACTTGTTACTTGTATACTAGTATAAATTAACTCTCATCAATACCAGACACCATAGTTAATCATTGTACTTAAAACTAGGCCGGAGTGGATTTAACTGCACCTATGCAATGCACCATCAACATGAAAACAAATAAAGTCCTAGGTGTTGGGGAGTCTACTGGTTATCAAATCGTGATAGCAATTGCCTATGTTGAAACCGATAACCAGTTGACATGGAAATCGGCACGGAATACGGTTGGCGATGATCGTACTTTTGCTAACGGTGGGTCCCTTTTTGGACAGACAAGGCAAGTGAATCCATGTCGGGTCAGCTTAGCGAGAACAGAATCTTAGATATGAACGAATCCTAAAGACGATGCTACAAAAGAATACATTGACATGACTAGCACCTCATCCCAGCTGGGTAATAGAACTGCTTCAATACGTATGAACGCTCATATAATTGGGAGTTTGGGAGAGCCTACCTGTACGACCTACTAATTTCGCCGACATTTTAATTTCAGTGGCTCGTCTCCTATTAGTGACCAAAGGTGTAAAGGCTCATTTTACTTTTTCTTGAAGGAACTCCAATATGACAACTGTTGGTGGTTTCTGTGTTTCCTTGTGTGGGGTGACTGTAAAGGCCTTGCGCACCATTTTATGCTTTACGGTCGTATGAAGCATTGTTTCTGGATCGAGGAGCCTGTTAATTAGTTTCATGCCTCCTTTATTCGGCGCCAAGCGAGCAACAAATCTCTGGTCACAAATAGGAGGAAAATATCGCGTTTATAGAATGTTACAAGCAGTGCAACCTTGTATATAATCGTCACTAAAGTATCAAACCCGAACTTCGCATTTATGTTCTCAGAATGGTGCCAACCCCAACAAATATTTCATACTTGCTATGCTTAATCTTCTCTCTGAAGCTGTCACATAGACGATTTAAAATGTTTACCCAACATCAAGATACAATAAATACCACTTTCACGAATGTAATCACTAAGGAGAGCCCACATAACTGCCGCCTGAAAAAAAAATCGGAGATAACGAGCTATAGCTTAAGGTGGAGAATTCCGTCCGCAAAATTTATGGACACGCAGCTAATATTATTGATGGTATTACGATATTTCCAAACGCTGGTGCCGTATTTGGAGGATGCCTGGTGTTGGTGAGCTGGCTACTCTGGCGGTTACTACTCTTACCATAACTATGGAAGGTGCGTCCATCGTATGCGGACTACGCAATTTATCGTTCGACTAATCCGCGTAAGGGTCCTAAAGCACAATCAAATTCGAGTCGTCCTCACTGTATATACGATTAACTACACTCCAGGCTTAGCTTAGTGGGCCATCCGCGATGCCTTCCCTATGGGACGACGAGTTTAGTATTATTTTGAACGAGATTGACAACTATACGACTCTTTGAAACGATAAACAAGCTGTAACCAGAAAGGCCTATGTCGATGTGGACAACAGCGATGCCAAAACAAATGCGCTTCTGGTTTATGTTGGGTTTGATGGTTCAAGCCGATCTCATCCAAGAATAAGGTTGGGCTGCGGCGTAAGTTGTGTCATCTATTTCTTTAGTCTGCCCGACCTCCCTGATGTCAGTACGAGTATTCTGCCCGGCCTATTACACTTAGTCAATGTCCATCGGAACTTAGTAGTACCCCCATCTCTTTTTGCATGTGCCAGCTGCCGTAAATGCCAGCTATGAGCTGTTCTGTTTTGCTCTTCGAGCGTGTCTACATACACCATCCATTCTACTTCAAAATATCTAAATCAAACCTTTCGCAAAAGGTTTCTAGACGGAGGAGCGATATTATATTCCCATAGCGCGATGTAAAGACTATGGGCCCAGTCGTACCGAGTCAAGATTCTTGTCTCCTAAATGGGTCAGATTTATAGAGACCGGAAGCAAAACAAAACCAAGGGGGCCTAGGCCATAACATCCAGTATCTTCTTTAGTACCGAAGATTCATTAACACTCCAAAAGTGGCAACTTGGTGTCTTGAAGATTCTTCCACAGGTCGGTCTGCTCAAGTATTTGTATTTACATTGTCATCACACTTTATCGATAAGGTATTTCACTAGCACACGTCTATGATTGGTGCGTTGTTGACAATTGGACTGGGCAGATGTTCGCTGAAATTTCTTAAATTCGATAGTTGATTGAAAAATGTCAATTGAGGAAGACGTATTACCTGCATGGATACTAACAACAATGATATTACTGTCATTTAAACTTGCATATACAATGTCCATTCAGAGATATGTACAATGCAGCATTAGCTTACAACCAAAAACTAAAGGCAGCACACCACTATTTAGGTCCATATATTATCTTAAATTTTAAAATTTGACGAAGCCATAGTGATACACTTTCAACCATTCTGATTAATGGCATGGTTCAGCGTTTCATTACAACTAGCATGAGTCTCTAAAAAACTTCCACACATTTCAGTCCTGTGGATTATGCACACTTCAAGCACCGATTTATTATATTTCGCAAAACGTGCCAAGCATTTGTTTGTTTACAATATTCATCCGGCAGTTGTTAAGATATAAAGTAAATATGGAAAGCCTTTTAAAACTCAAAGGTTAAGTTTCTTCAGCGCAAAGTTTTAATGATTTAAGGAATCTAATATAAAATAATCATGATGATAAAGTTTGTTTGGTCAGAAGAAAATTGGAGCTTGCTTCTTTCTGTGAAAAGTGAAATGCAAAGCACAATATATAACTGCATGCATATCACAGACTATATGTAACACCGCATAATGTACATGTAACACCACGAAATTTACATGTAGCACCACTAAATTTACATGTAACGCCACTGAATGTACATGCACGATGACAATATTCATTTGACCTTCTTCGTTGTTGGACATCTAAATCCGTTCCTTTCCCCTCTACAGGGGGCAAAACTTCTGCATGATATTGGACATGTTTACACCGGAACCAGCTAAATTTATTGCTAAACACTAGAACATCTGCAATTTAACACGAAAATTTCAAGAGAGTGACATAAGGTCTATATAGCATTTTCATAAATGTCTAATAAGCATTTACGAGAAAAGCCCTAAGACAATAATGTATCTCTCAAACAACTTATGGTGCTATTATTGTTACTTAAAATCTATCTTTACAATTCAAAATGAGGGTGAATGAAAATTCAAATGCAATCTTCTTATATATTTTATGGTTGAATAATAAATTAAATGAGTCATACATTATGTATAATGTATTTTCAAACAAATATTTTAGCTGAATATTGATACACAACTTTCATCGACTGTTCCTATCTGATTCACCAATTAATAACACTATATGTCGATGTGCTGAAGAATCTTGTACATAAGTAATTTCCAAAAAAATCCGTTAGAATATAAAGGCATTTAATTACATTCGATTATTTTAAGTTCCTTGAAATTTAAGAGTTAAATTCAGTTTATTCCTACCTAAATATATTTTTGATGAATTTAAATACAATTTAAATGTGGAAACGTTCGTGTTTAGTGAGGAAACTACGTCGATTAATTTATTTACACTTGTGATTTACTATTATCCAATTAATCCATTTGAACTTGAATGGCCTTGTAAAATTGGCAAAATTTGTTACTTTCAATATGTTATGCAAAAACTACGTTAAACGATTATTTCCTTGTGATGTGTTATACAGAACTATGTAAAACGCTTGGTTACCGGTCATAGGTTATGAAGAAATATGTGAAACGCTTGATTATCTGTGATGTATTATGCAGAACTATGTAAAACGCTTGATTACCTGTGATGTATTATGCAGAACTATGTAAAACGCTTGGTTACCTGTGATATATTATGCAGAACTGTGTAAAACGCTTGGTTATATGTGATGTGTTATGCAGAACTACGTAAAACGCTTGATTACCTGTGATGCATTATGCAGAACTATGTAAAACGCTTGGTTACCTGTGATATATTATGCAGAACTATGTAAAATGCTTGGTTACATGTGATGTGTTATGCAGAACTACGTAAAACGCTTGATTACCTTTGATGTATTATGCAGAACTATATAAAACGCTTGGTTACATGTGATGTATTATGCAGAACTATGTAAAACGCTTGATTACCTGTGATGTATTATGCAGAACTATGTAAAACGCTTGGTTACATGTGATGTGTTATGCAGAACTATGTAAAACGCTTGATTACCTGTGATGTATTATGCAGAACTATGTAAAACGCTTGGTTACATGTGATGTATTATGCAGAACTATGTAAAACGCTTGGATATATGTGATGTATTATGCAGAACTATGTGAAACGCTTGGTTACCTGTGATGTATTATGCAGAACTATGTAAAACGCTTGGTTACCTGTGATGTGTTATGCAAACTAATTAAAATAATCGGTACTTGTGATGCGTTATGTAAAACATGGAAAATGATTGGTAATTGAGATGTGTTATGCAAAACTATGCATCCTTTCTGTGTGAAGTAAACGAAATGTATGTAATTATCTTGAATTACATCGGCCAGAATTTATCAAGATTATAATTAAATAAACGAAGTAAACCTAAAAAAGAATCGATTAAATTCTGAGAATATGAGGACTAATTGTTTCTCCCATATAACAGGAGAAAGAAAGATCTTTACAAAATCTGTTTCCACGGAATGCGCTGACTTGCCTGCGTAGTTTTAATCGTGTGTCACACGCTAATAGTTATCAAAAACTTTAAAGAAAAAGATCTAATAGACTTTCATCGTTCACGAAGCTACCGTTATCCTGACCAGAGAGAAGTGATACATAGTTCTTGCTGACCTTACACAGGCGAGACAAAACGAGAATGGCTTACATGTGCCTGCCATATCACACACTATACTGCCGTCCTCTGCCACGAGATGGCTGTTGACACGCTTAACTGGAACTATGGGAACATTTTTCTGTCCATCTTTAAGGAGGACACCAAATCCAACATCGTGGTCTTCGGTCTTGAATTCCCACCTATAAAATACAGGACGAGACATGATGTAAAAATAACTTTAGTAAAGTGAAAGTTAAAAACCACACCAAATAAGTGTTATATTAAGTAAGACTGCCAAATATTTATATTAAGTAAGACTTCACAATAGAAGTGATTAAAGTCACTACATTTGTTCGTGTTTATAGACCAAACCTGCACACTAATGTATACATATTTCATCTATATCCAGATATCTCTAGCTGGGATAGAGATAGATGACAAGAGATAAATTTTAAGAATAAAAACAGACTTTATACCTAATTTCCGGGAATTGAAATAGGACCTTTAAAGACAAATGATCATTTAATAAAATTTGATACCTAATTAATTCTTTGAAAAGTTCCTGTTTAGGACAAGCAACTGCAACATCATGTGACAAAGTTATACCATATATTGTTATGTCACCTTGTTGTGAAACAATAAGAAAAATGGACGAATTCAATGTTGTTTTGTTCTTATAAGCTGTTTGCACTATTTTGCTTCTGTGCAATTGTCTGATTCTTCAGTTATGTCTTTAAATTTGTCAATTATCGTTTACCTTAAGATACTTCCTGGGCTTCCAACTTCAAACTCAACGAGAATTTTATCTCCTCTTGGAATGGTGGCTTCTTGCATGTGCTGCAGAAGTTCCGAACTGTCCAAATAATATTTCTCCGGCACGTCTCCCCCCTGGCATATCTAATAAACGACACAGTTGTAATTGCAGTTATTAATTAATAGCCTTCCCATACTCGTATAATATGGTGATATATCAGGTTCTATGATGTTTGTCCAACTGATTACTCCTAACAAAATGCATAAACCCATATCTGCCGGCGCAATAAGCGACGAAAGATCTGGATTTATGCTGTTTGTAGTTGGAATCAGCTTATACGTTGATACACAAGTACTAATAAATCGTTTATTTTTTGTAACGAGAGCGCATGAATCTTTTCAAGATTAATAGTTTTTATTGTTTTATATATTTATACAACATTTTGAATGACAAATTCATTGACAAAAGCATGTATGACAATTTGTAAACAAAAATATATTGCGACGTGTCAATTGTTTTCAAGCGTTCACAACTTTTCATTTATTGGGGCATCTCCCACTACTTGGCATGCGCTTCATTTTTCTTCCTCATTATTATTTATGTTTCCAGTTACATCAGTTGTTGCTAGTTTGACACATTAAAGACTTTAAGTCACAAAGAAATTGAAACGATCGCCATGGAACCCTGTTAAACTTAAGAGAACACGCGGCACGAGACGGATGATAATATGCTCCGATACAGGATGGGTTAAATCTGAATAAAACATGAAGATCAGACAGCGACCGTTTAAGGGTCATGTTCTGGTGATCTTAAGTTATTGACATAATCGCTAATTTTAGCAGCCAATCAGATAAAGTCTATTTATACCTTCGCGTTTGAGACTGCAGTATTGTAATTTGTGCAATACGATTTATTTCACTTTCAGATTTCTTAAATCTGTATGTTCATGCTTAATCAAAAGGTCATTAGAACACGAACCCTAAGATCGGTTTCCAAATTTTCATGTAGGATGGCTAGGATCTGAATTTAATCAGATTGGCGTATGGTTATCATCCATGCTTTATTGGGCGACTGAAGTAATATTGCGAAATCGGATTGGACAACCGCTTAGTTTTCAACCGATCATACACATAACTTTGTTTTAGTACAAGTTTGTGCATCAGAATACGATCATTACATTAAAACCCGTTTTCACTGGGTCTGTATACGACACGAGAGCTCTTGGACTGCTTGCTAATGACCGTTTATGTATTATTCGTTCTGTTAGCACATTTTTTATTTTAAACGGGTAAATCTTAGCCGAAGGGTTTAATTTAGTGAAGCAGGATAAAATAATTCTGAAATAGTTTTGAAAAATTCAGCCTCTACAGTAACGGTAACAGATTTTTCCTTTTATAGGCAAAATTTGAGCTATCTGTTACGCAAACACCAATAGTAAATATGTGGCTATTCGTCACCAAAAGAACTGCTTTTGGTAGTTGATTTAAAGGATGAATATGTATTGATTTTAGTTCGGAAGGTAAATTTGATTGCACAGACTTTTGGATTGACTTTGTATATTGTCTAAAGGGATGGTATTAATGTGATTAATGAATTTTGCTTGTGTTGCACTTACCATGGTGATGCATCGTGGATTTCCATCAGGATCGGTAAGTGTGCCTCCGAGATATGCTGGAAGTTGGTCGGCATCAATGTGCTTCAGTAGAAATTCTTTGGTGTCAGCTATAGGAAAATGTTAATTCTTCAATCTGTTTGAATGGATACTTACAATTCAAATAATAAAGAAAAGAACGAAAAATAATTTAAACTTGAAAGTAAAAGTCGTCTACATCCAAATGCCTTTACTAAATTTAGTACTTAGATTCCAACTTCCACTTAAAATGCTGCAATAGTCATGATATTTGAATTCCTATTCACGATGAAATTTGAATTACTATACCATACGATATTTAAACTCATATTCACGATGAAATTTGAATTCCTATTCCATATTACATTTGCATTCCTATTGCCTATACTTGAATTCATATAACCTATGCTGTTTAAATTCCTAATCCCTATATTTGACCTCATAATCCCTATGATATTTGAATTCCAATTGCCTATATTTGAATTCCTTTTGTCTATGATATTTGAATTCCTATTGTATATTTTTTAATTCCTAATCCATAATGACTGTTTGAATTTATATTCACTAAAAGGACAAAAGATATAGTTGAAGATTATCACTCTAAGGTATTTATTACATATTATATTAATTGCCTTATTTATTGTTTCGCGATTCCGAAATTGGCTAGTACTATTAGAATTACATATTTACATGCCTTATTTTTAAATATGTATTTAGGTGGAAAAATATTTACTTGTAGACACCATCTACCTACATTGCTATATTTACAATATTCAAATGTTTTCAGGTGGAGGTAATATGACAGTTTATTCCAGAACACGTACATGCACCTTTACAAGTAGCATTTGAAAAATATAAATGGATATGTTTCACAACAAAAGGTTTTTCCTTGAAGAAAGAAATTAAGCACAAAGAATAAAAAAGAGAAATATATCAAAATGTATCATAATTTGAACTTTTAATAAATTTAGGACAAATAATATCCAAAGTTTATCCAACAAAATCTGTCTTACCTCCCAAAACAAATATTTTGTTTCTCATGTCTTCGCTTATTAACGGTCTTGCTAGTTTGTACAGCAAAGGAAATATTCGTGGAGCTGGAACGTTTATGAGCAAAAGAGAAAGCCAATAAATATTTGAATTGTGATTGGTCATAAAATAAATACATTAATGATGAAAGAAAATTTGATAGTAAGAATAACACATCAGTGCAATATCGTAATATCTGCCAAATACTTTTGGTCTGAAGAAAAACACAAAAGTTAATTATATGAACTATCACATAAATCGAGACGGTTTACAATGATATATATTTTATCATCCCCTAAATATACCAACATCGCCATTGCCGTTCGGAAGCTCAGTTGTAAATGGAAGAGGGTTCGGCGCTGGGACTAACAACCAGACCCTGTAAAACCTACTTGCTATAAAAACGTCAACGGAAAAATAAACAAACTTAAAGCCTTGGAGAGAAAGGGTCTCCTTCTGAAAGACTTATGACGCTATGTGGTGAAAGCCGCGTGCTCGCGGTAGCCATAAAACAGGTCACCATTCTATCAAACAGGAGAATTAACATCACAACATGGAATGTGAGGACAATGTCCGAAGCAGGAAAAAAAAAACGGCTCGGGTATCAGCAGAGATGATGAACTACACCCTATCCCTACTGGGCATTAGCGAGACAAGATGGACTCAACCTGGACAAAGAAGACCGATGACAGGAGATATATTAATGTATTCAGAATAAGGAGATGATGACCTAAGGGGTAAGATGTAAGGGGTAAGGCTCATGATGTCGAAGGAAGCACATAATGCACTGATAGGTTAGGAACCACATGGGCCCAGAATCCTCACAGCAAAGTTTAGAACCAAGAGGGAGAAAATAAAAACGATCATCATACAGTGCTACGCTCCAATAAATGACGCCAAGGAAAATTAGAAGAACCAGTTTTGCAACAGAAAACAGAAAACAGAGAACTTCCAAGATAAAGACACCAACATCCTCATTGGTGATTTCAATGCCAAAACTGGGTCAGACAAC
>JAEAOA010000082.1:42500-162500 GCA_016746295.1 Potamilus streckersoni | reverse complement strand
ATATATGGTATATGAACCTGAGTATAGCATAGTATATTAGGTGCGAGACGCTGCGGTCTGAGAAACCTTATATTTCTACTGGAATGGTTTGGCCAGTCAGAGAGATATTATTGGACGAAAGATGTGTTGTGATGCGATTATGATTTTTAACGTAGCTTTAACCATTTGTCTGTCATATCGCTACGATATCTGCAGTGTGGCAGTTTATAGTGATGTCTAGCACTGGGGCATCATGCAGACATGTAGCATGATATTCCACAAAGTCACATTATCCTGACACCAGGCCGACCATTCCTAAGACTAACCTCTTAATGCTGAGCGCCAAGCGAGGCAGCTATTAGTACCATTTTTTGTAAGTCTTTGGTATGACTGGACCGGAAGTCGAACCCACGGCATGACTGGAACGGAAGTCGAACCCATTACTTTCCGCATCCAAGGCGGACGCTCTAACCACTAGGCCACCGGAGCAGTTTATAGGACGAAAAGAAACCATAGAAACATACCATACAAGCCAGTATATATCTATAAGAAATATTAAGTTTCTGCATTTCAAAGCAGTATATTTCCACATCCAGAACAGTAAGTTTCTATGTTTTTTTTTTTTTAATTAGACGAAAGAAAATCATAGGAACATACTGTTCTGTACCTTGAAATATACTGCTTTGAATGCAGAAACTTACTATTTCTTTTAGATATATACTGGCTTGTATGGTCTCTATATCTACAAAAATTGCAAATATGCTACCACAGAAAGGTAATTTAAAGCGTTAACATGTGCGAACCTGGCTTTCATAGATATATGCCGTCAAATATAAATAAGAATAATGCCTATATTTTATATTCTTCGTAAAATATACCCAGTATTTAATTGTGATATCGCTGTCACTAGTGATGCTTCCAGTCACGTTGCTATAGTATGATATAAAGATATAAACGTATATAAATCCCGTAAACAACACTAGCACCAATATTCAATAGAAACCTTCCTCATCCTATCTATAAACACTTTAGGCAACAATGTGTTCAAAGTACCGTTAAGAGCAGCAAAATATAACATAACAGATAGAGTACCAGTCTACAAAGAAATTCAGCAAATATTGCTGATATGATCATTGTGCATTATTGGTACCTGCTTATGGCAATAAACGGGATATTGCTTGAATAATAATAATAATAATAATAATAATAATAATAATAATAATAATAATAATAATAATAATAATAATAATAATAATGATGATGATAATAATAATAACAATAATAATAACAACAACAACAACAATAATAATAATAATATATATATATATATATATATATATATATAGATATATATATATATATATATATATATATATATATATATATATATATATATATATATATATAGATATATATATATATATATATATATATATATATGTATATATGTATATATATATATATATATATATATATATATATATATATATATATATATATATATATATATATATATATATGTATATATATATATATATATATATATATATATATATATATATATATATATATATATATATATATAATACTAGATAGATAGATATAGATAAATAGATATATATTGCCTAATGTTTTTAATCAAGATAACCAAGATATATCGCTTGTAAAAGATTTCATCAGATTTCCTATTCACTAAATTTTGCTTTCATATAACGTAGTAACTACATTTGTGGCAACTGGAAGAAGAAAGCCCCAAGTAGATTTTAATTTGCATGAAATGTACTTAAGATATTTTTGTTTTCAAAATAATATTGAATAATACTTGTTTGCCTATCATACAGAGAATTGTATAAGCGATACCACCCGCTTAATTACATATCGTGGGTAATCGCGTAAAAATAGCGTCGAAAGCAAATCCTAAAGGTTATTTCATAGAAAGGAACGAATCATGGCTCATTTGTAGTTATGTGTTGATTTTCGGAGTTCATGTACAGGTATGACAATACATAGTGTGCCTGAAGCAAGGCAATACAATTAATACAAGGAATCACGCACATCGTATAATGGGATACTGCATCTTTTATGGTATGAGAAATGTCCTATTTCAGTTCTACCTCGGTGACAGATTTTTGAGGGATATTTGCTTCTTTAGGTGACATGATCATTCTATTAAGCTGAGCCATCCACTGTCCAGGTTGTTCGCATGGAAAGTGACAGAAATCAGCAGAGGACGGCAGAATTGTTATTTTTCTTCAATGATAGGTCTACAAGAGGTTTATTCATGATCCTGTCATGTTTCAAATAAGCTTCTTCAAATAAAATTCTTTCTGAAAGATCTTACAAACTGAATAATTAATTTGATTCTGAGTAATCATATTTCGTGACTTATGACTATAAAATACGTACTGTGCTCAAACATGTGCATAAGCAAACCATGTTTTGTTTGATACGTGGTTAGGACAAGAAAAAGAAATTTAACCTAAGTGTTGCTTAAACTTTCCTTTATCAACTTAATGTGTCAATAGAACAAACGAGAATATTTACGAAAAATACATTATTTTCTTATAATGTTTTTTAAAGTCAGATAAAAAAAAGCTTAATGTTCAGTGAGCATTTTCAACATTCGTCTATTATAACTTCTGGACCTACTTTTCACAATCAACGGTTTTTTTTTAATCAATATTGATTAATTGCCAGGAAAATAATATTTCTTAAGGTAAACATCAGCGACAACGGTTCTCAGAAATTTCCGAGATAATCGACTATTAAAAGATTTTAATTGATTTTAATAGACAAAACATTTATATATATATCAAGGTTTGCACCTCATATGGTAGATCAATATATATATATATATATATATATATATATATATATATATATATATATATATATATATATATATATATATATATATATATATAAAGTATAACAATTGTCCGTGATTATGTGATTGCAGATTATGCTTTAAGATAATAATTTGTAGCAATATGTTTGTTTCTTTTTGAACTCAGGATCTTGATTTTTCCATTGTAAATTATATCGTCTACTGATTTTGTCTAGTTTTTAGTTACAAATAGATTATCTACAGATATCAAAGTTCAAGGTCTAATCTTATTTACAAAATTTAAATTGTTTTACAAAGAAACTTTTGACCATCATCCTGGTCGTCTTTTTGTGTCTAATGCTTTTGTATAAAGCTTTAAGTGATAAAGTCTTCTTTCCCATTTTAATGTCAGTGTTTGTGGAATCACTTTTACTTGTATTCTGTTATAATTTAATAGGAATTATTTATTTCAGTTATTTATTGGAATTACAAAACTCATTGACATTTTTGACAAAACATTTTTCTTGGATTATTGTAAATTCTTTCAAATATATTTAGCAAGAATATATGTAAATCGATATATTCAAGACTTGGTACATCAGCAAATTCAAGATTGGAACTTTCGATATTCTTGGATTTGTGATAGAACATTTAGGATTGTTTGGGATTTAATTTACAACACTGTACATTCCTTTGAAATTTTCATTTAGTAACTTAGAAAATTAAATTACTTGTTGAATGTTAGAGAACTTTTTGCTTTTGCTTTCTCGTAACAGCATGGTACGCTATTACCGTTGTTATTCGCTTAGAAGTCGATTCTAAAGAAAACGGCAGAATCCTAAAGCTAACAGTGGCAATATATATATATATATATATATATATATATATATATATATATATATATATATATATATATATATATATATATATATATATATATATATATATATATATATATATATAGTTCTTGTTATATATCACTGATAGGGGTAATCAGTAGAACAAACGACACAGACCCTAATCTGACGACACTTTGTCTGATGGACGATCAGGGTCTATCTTGATTGCACATGGACTCGACTTATACGCGAGTATGGTGTATCAGAAAAAATCTTGACTTTTAATTGAAGCAGCAAGGCATACTAGAAGTTTCCAAAATGGTACTAGAAGCTTCCTTGCTTGGCGCTTAGCATTACTAGATTAGTATTAGGAATGGTCAGTCTAGTGTAAGGATAATGTGACTGGGTGTCAAATGATGTTACATGTCTGCAGCATAATGCCGAATGCTAGACAACACTATAAATTATCACACTGCAGATATCGTACCGATATGACTGAAAAACTTTAAGCTTCGTTAAAAATCTAAAACACACATACAGGCATAAACATACACACATACACCCACACTCAGACACTTATATATGTGTATCTGAGAATATAGTATTGCTCCTCCACATTACATAATTGTGAAACGCTTAGTAACCTTGTAGTCGCAATAATTAAAGTATCATCTCTTAAAAGCTCGTTTCTGAAGCATTGTTATTGGAAGTCTCTCAAGGGTACATTTCCTTTTGGAAATATATACTGTCTATTATAAGGAGATATACAAAGTTATGTAATGAATATTGTTACATATGATCGGTAACCATAGAAACGAATAACACATATTGAGTCAAGGATATAGCAGCGTCATCTTCATTTCATAATCAACATATATCTGGCCACATTATGATAAAGACATTGTTTTGCAACATCTTAGATCAAAACCAAAAATTCGGATTCCCGCTGTCACTCTCTTGTTTCAGGTCAGCGAATATCTCGAACTGCATGCAATCGTCATCATAAGTATTAACATTATTATCAGCGATAACAGATTAGTATCATATTATCATTATTACATCATTAGAATTATACCATCCATAAAATATTTTTAACTTTCAAATCTAGTAATTGCTGATATTCATAATATGCTGTTCTCTAATACATAAGGGTTAAAAATAATCTACAACAGTTAAAACTAACAATTAGTTATATCAGTCTTATGTCAGTTACCTTTTCACTTTGGTCTTTCCACATTTGTACAATCTGTTCACATTGCAGTAGTTTTGACTTCTCCAAATCGGACTTCCGGACAGACGCCATGATACCTTTCATATCAAGATGTCCATAAAGTTCCACTCGGATTGGAGAGCCGTCCTTGTCGTAGCCACAAAATCCACCCGTGAGATATTTCTGTATGACCTTCCAAGGTAAATATATTTGAGCAAATATAAACACGTAATGCTGCCTGCAATATCAACACAAAATGCTTGATTGCAGTATAAACAAATGGATACGCAGGCTTAATGTTTATGACATTAGAATTGGCACATATCGATCCTTTCGATTATTTGGCTTGGTATAAAAATATTCTTTGTTGATGAATTTTCAAATAAAGAATCTTTATCGTTATTGATGACATAAGAAATATTACAAAGCATCATACGATATGATGGCTAAAGAAATATTACACGCGCATGATAGTTTCATTTATATATCATTATCTATTGATGCATCTTTTTGCTACAAGCAAGCAGGACAAATACGTTGATGGGTAATGACGTAATTGAAACACAGTATTTACTCAGTTATCAGTTGTGTCCAAAACCTAATAGCACAGACCAAGAACTGCTGTGGCATAGTGCACCAGTAGATAGGGTAAGGTGCGGTTTGCTATGAGTTATCCGTAGAACAAACAACATAAAACCTGATCTGTCCGTGCATTATGTAACGGCTGGTACGGGTCTATGTTGCTTGAAGTTTGACATTACCAGTAAGCGAGCAAAAACGGTAGATGGCTTAAATGCAAGAGAAAACTGCATATAAACATGTTTTGTTGGTGATCAAAGTTATCAAATGTCTTTAAAAGGAAATGATTCTCATCATCTTTACATATTTATAATAAAAATTATGCTATTTTTTGTTGCATGAATCTATTGAAAAATATTTAATAAGAATAAATTAGGGATGAATAAAAGACATTTAATTATAACATAATATTTTGACTGGTGTTTATTACCTTTTATGATGATATTAATGACAACATGCATTCAACATGACAGATAAATCTAACACGTTGACAAAGTAACTTTGTTATAATTTTTGGCATACCGTATTCGAAGTACAATCAACTTAAAATAAATTAAGGTTTCATAAAGTAGAAATAAAGTAGAAATATAGAAACATTTTATAAAGCAAAAATTAATTTAAAAATTTTGAACATTACAAAACAAAAAAAACAAATAAATAAAAAATTTTGAATAATTAAAAATACTATAAAAATAAAAATTTTGAACATTACAAAACAAAAAACCAAATAAATAAAAAAACAAATAAAAACAACCATGAAGAAACAGAAAAATTTCAAAATCATATATATTTAATATGCATGTGTTCATGAACTGAAGTAGAACGTTGCCTTCTGGACCTTGGAAATCCTCAAACCATTCTTTCCTCGATTTTGAGGTGAATTTAACCCGACTTTATACCCTTGGTGTGTTACAACAACAACAACAACAACAACAATAGTAATAATAATTATAAGAGCAATAATAATGATAATAATAAAATTAATAATAATAATAATAATAATAATAATAATAATAATAATAATAATAATAATAATAATAATAATAGCAATGACAATAATAGCAATAATAATAATAGCAATATTAAAAATACTATAATAAAAACAGAAATAATAATAATAATAATAATAATAATAATAATAATAATAATAATAATAATAATAATAATAATAATAATAATAATAATAATAATAATAATAATAATAATAGCAATAATAATAAGAGCAATAATAATAAGAGCAATAGTAATAAGAATAATTATAATAAATGCAAAAACAATTATAGCAATAATAATAATAATAATAATAATAATAATAATAATAATAATAATAATAATAATAATAATAATAATAATAATATAAATTGTTTCTTTATATTCAACTTTCGCAGAAATAAATTATTTTCGAACTTTTTAATTTTTACTTGACAAATTTGGTTCATTATGCATATTAAATAATCATGTAAAAGGGAAAATCTATTTCAATTATTGAAACAACGATAAAATAAATTTAAACCAATGACTACAGTTTGCCACTATGAACTGCGCATGCTCAATGCAATCATGTGTTATGAGCAAACAAGCCACTACCACACTTCGTTTACTATTAAGTTAGCAATGCCTCGTTCTCGAATCAGCCACGTCAGTGGTTTGCAACTTGTAGGCCTGGGGCCGCAGGGCAATTCAGAGAGCCGAAAAGTACAACTATTAGCATTTGGGTGTCCGCACAAATTTCTGAAGTTAAGAAGTGTTACTCATGCTCGAAGAGGTTGTGAACCAATGACCTAGAACATTATTACGACCGTGCATAGTTCGAGGTTTAGCTTTATTCATTGTTTAAAAAAGTATGTATTCCAGATATAACATAAAAAATCATTCGAAAGAGAGGCAATGCCAACTTAGATTAGCAAATAATGATGGAGAAGCCAAAGCACATATTTTCTAAATTTGTGGTATTAAGTTTTGTGAAATAAAATGCTTGTGGAGACACACAATAGCCATGCAATAGCCATTCAAGTGACGCAAACGTAGAGGCGAAAATTACAAAGACAATCGTATTATGATTAAAGAGATTGTCGACTAATTTTGGCTTCAGCACAAATTACATATTATTAAGATTTGCATGACGAAAAGAAGCATTTTTATGGCAAGCAGACACAGTGTGCTCAACATTACGATTTTAGGCATGCGAAACATGTGGACAATAAACTTACGGTACCTCGGGTTCTTCGAATTCTTTTGTAATGTTGTCCAAGCGATATTCTTTTCTGGTTAACTGATGCTATAACAAAGCAAACGCTTAATAATATTGGTAGCTTTCTGACGCAGAAAGCTCCATGGAAACTTTCTCTAAGTAACTCAGTTGTAAAGGCATTACTGCATAGAAGTGTAATTTTGGAGACGATAATTTGATTTTACAAACAAAATTCATTGCAATCGAACACAAAAATATTTTAAAATTTAACTCGTCTGAAGGCGAATGCCAATGTTAATGCATGTGTATTAGCTCCACCAAAATTAGTCTGCATAATTTGTCGATGTGTAAAAATTTCCAGATCAGTGTCACGTTACCGTTTGATTCTTACTTAACTGACAGAAGAACTCTTTCAAGAGCACGTGTCAGAGGATGGTATGTCAGTTGTTGTGAGATTTAGCCTTAATTCTTCCTTTCATTTTAAACGTACAATTGGCAGGCAACTACCAATCTCATTAAAATCAAATCTCCATTGTCCAACCTTTAGATCGGATAACAACGGCTTAGAGGTCATGTTCTGGTGAACTGTATTATCACCATTTTATTTGTCAATCAGACGACGTCTTGTATCTTCGATTTTTTTTTTAGACTGAGCGGTATTAAGCATCAATGTGTGCCGAACGATCTGATTCACTTTCAGGTACTGAAAGCTGCTTTTCCATTGGCTAACTAAAGCTAACGCAACCTCATGCTGCAAACTTGTTCTGGTGGTTTTGAAACTATACGAGCACAAAATAAATTCATCTATTGCTTTTGTAATAAATTTATTTTACGTGCGTGTTTACCTTAACAATCCTTTTCATTCTAAATCTAACACACGCAGACACACACACAGACACGCATCACATGCGTACATAAAAGACGAAATGGACGGTCAAGATAAAATTCTTGGAAAGAGTAAAATTCTCCGTGAAAAATCTTTAACACTAAATCCTAAACCCGTTCTTACAAATATGTTTATAAAAGGATACAGTCAAGCTACATGTTGATTAGTGACAAAAGTGGAAATGCAGAGAAAACTGGTCAGTAGAAAGCGTAAGTATAAAGGTAACAATGCCTTTCTAACCGTAAAGAATAAAGACACAGAGGCCTTTCTTACAGTAAGAATCAAGACACAAAGCCCTTTCTTACAGTAAGAATAAAGACACAAAGCCCTTTCCTAAAGTAAGAATAAAGACACAAAAACTTTTCTTACCGTAAGAATAAAGACACAATGGCCTTTCTTACCTTACGAATAAACACAATGGCCTTTATTACTGTAAGAATAAAGACACACTGGCCTTTATTACCGCAGGAATAAAAACGCAAATGTCTTGTTTTACAATAAAAATAAAGGTGCAAATTTCATTCTTACCGTTAGAATAAAAACACAAAGGCCTTCTTTTACCATAAAATGAGGTGCAAAGACATTTTTAGCCATAAGAATAAACACACACAATGGCCAAATTTTGCAGCAGAAAAAAGGTGCAAAGGCCTTATTTAGCGTTAGTATCTAAATATGTGCAAATCTGTATCCATAAGTTTTACATCGGCGCTATCACTGGGATAAATAACTCAAAGGGAAAACAACTAATATACTTAGTATTTATTAATGTAGATTTCTTTTCATTTGACTTCAGTGACAAAAAATAATTGTAAAGTCGAAAAAAGCTATTAAAATCACTGAGTGATTCCGCCAATTTGTAAAACCATTTCAGATAAATTCTAAATGCATGAATTTAGATTTAACACAAGACTATGAATGAAAAGCGAGCAAGCCGAATATTTCACATGAATTGTACTCTTGTAGTTAAAGTATAAATACCAAAATGCCACAGAATATAAGGTGTTAGTTTTTAGCTTAATACGTGTATCGTAAACTCGTACACCGAGTTCATTACCTAACTCGCATACATAAAATAGATCAGAAAATGGCGTATAACTCGTTTGCAATTTTAATCATGAACGTTGTAGTAGAGTCTACGATACACGGTTTGCATGAGTGAGCAAATGTACATAGCTGTGAAATTTAAGTGATACCTCCGGTGGAGAGTATTCTGACAAGAGAAAATCTGCTCTGATATTTTCTCTGAATGCTTTACTCTACAAAAGCAAGGATATTTATAATATTTATAATATTGTACCAATGATATGCAGATTTTAAATAAAGTTTTCTTTAATTAAATGTTAAATATTAAATTGTCGCAAGGTTTTCTGCTTTCTTTACACGTCATATTTATTCAGTTGTCTTTTCATTATGAAAACTGATGTCAAGTCCATTTATAATATACTTATTATAAATATGATAATAATTCTTTCGACGTGATTTAAATTTACAAATACTACGATAAAAATAATGGTAAAATCAAATAAGCAAAAGAGTGTCGTTTCTATTTTCACCCTATTAAACTTTATTCAGCACCATCTAATGGCCTCTAAACATCCGGATTTCGAGATGATACTAGGCGTGAGTGATTGAATGCAGTATTGTATACAGGTTACGAAATAACAGTCAGATATAATCCCAAAAAATATATAAATTATAAGAATGTACACAAGCTTTACTAATATATAAACACTTTACAGCAACCTTCCTCTTTCAAATTTTTAAAAAAAAAATGTATTCATCACATTTAACGGAAAATTCCGATTTAAGTTTGCTTCTGTAAGAGCAAATGCTGGATTATCGTAAATTCTGAACCTGATGTTATGTATATTTAATTTAATTGCTTCTTATCTTTATTGTTTTTAATTCCATTACAAGCAATTGTAATGTAACATTGTTTTCTATATTTGACGTTGTCCAGAATTGATTTTATTGTTTTTATAAACAATTAATAATAGAAACATTTCATCTAGTTGCTAACCTTGTTTCAAAATCAGTGACAATTTTGGAAAACAACTATATTTAGTTTTCAATTTTTCTCCGATTAAGAACCATTAGATTTAGTCAAGATTATACATGGACTACGTGACAAGTAGCATATATCAATTGGTCTAACTTCTATTTTTTTCAGAAGAATGAACTTTTTGCCCTCATCCGGCAATCTATTTTTCGCATCATAATTGGTGTGTTACTGTTGTTTTAATAAATATTTATTCAGTTGGGTGTAAACACTTGACATGTTAAGTTGTTTTATGCTGGAAACAGCTTAGGTTGAATTTTAGTTTCTTCAAATTATTGTATTAAAGTAATTATTTTCCATTGAAATACAAAAGTGCTATGACAAAATTCTTGGATGAAGACATTTGTTGGAATTTATACTGGATTCAAAACTGGAATAATATTTTATGTGTTTCAATAAGAGATTATTGACAGAACAGAACATAGCTCAACACAACAGACGTCATCACGTTCAATTTCGGATTTCATCGGGACTCGAACTCCGTTTCAGTCAGGACTTTTTATTACTACGATTTCTATTTTTTTAATCCTTTGATTATTTTTGGATTCAATTCGTAAAACCGTAAGTTCTTTTTTCTTATATTTTGCATTTTGTATTATAGATAAAAAAATTGTTCGTTACATTTTGCAAAGATTGTTGTCTTCAATCATTTCATAATAAATACGAATTAACGGGAAAAAAAGAACATTCAAGTGTCTATTCGATCACTAAAATGGTGACTAGTCATGCGGCCGTGTATTTCCAACGCTGTACAAGACTCTCAACATGCATTAAATTAAAATGATTAGAAACTTTGCTCTGGGCTATATTAACAAATATCACTTCCAAATTAATTCTAAATTTTAGAAGAAAAAAATTTTTAATTCAGACTGTCCGAAGCCTCTAAACATTTTACATATGAATGTTCATTTTGAACCACATTAAGAAAAAAAAATATTCCGGCACATTGATATAACTTACCGCTCTGAACATTTGCTCTGCTTTAGATACATCATACTGTCGAGCTTGAAAATAAACAAAATTATCCAATCAGGTTTCGAATAATTAATGCCCCCCTCCCATCAGGCTTCGAATGAGAAACAGTGTAGATGTGTATTTATATGTATACATTTATCCATCCGTCACCAAATATTTAAATTAGTTATTTAACATGCTTCATCCATCATAGGAGGTTCAATCAATATTCGTAACAGAAAATGTTTACAGCCGGTAAATCGTCATGCAATATGACCAGACTGAAGAGGAACATGTGTGTAAGCTGTAGGTGAAATTCAAATATAGGTAACACATAACACTACCCGCATAACTCAAACAATGAGAAAGGAAGCTGATGGGAGATTAATTTGATCGATGTCGAGAGAGCAATGTAGTTGTGTATTCGAATGTCATCGTTTATTCGTCCGTCTGTCAATGAGTAGATTAGATATTTAATATACATCGTCCATCATAAGTATTTGAATTATTGTTCGTAACGGAAGAATGTTTCAAGTAGGTATTTCGTCATGTAGTCTGACTACAAATTGTAAAAAAATTAATACATCATTTCTCCTTTAGTGAAGAGGAACGACAGAAGCTATAAGTAAAAATCAAAGACACCTTTAGTTTCACAACAACGCACATATTATTTTGGTTGTAGATAGCTTTATTATAAGCTTGATGGGAATCAATACATGTATATACCTTTAATACCTGCATTATTAGTTGAATCATGAACTGCAAATTAAAGCGTCATTAGAAATACCTTTATTGTCTTCGTCAGCGGCTTGCTAAAGTCGCGAGCAAAGGACCAGTAATATCCCTTTGCAAGAGAGTGGTGTGATTCCAACAAAAAAGCAATGATAATATTGTTTCAGCCAGAATGTATACCATTTCAATTAGAAAGCTTCAAAGCCTCCACAGGAAAGCTATGTCTTTTCACGATACTGCTATGTCAGTCTCATATATTAGTTCCTACGAGAAGGAAAGGTTTCATGTTCTATCTACGAAAGAGCTACTTCCATCCCATAATAAGCTTTGTTTTTATCCTCAGATAGCAATATCATGCACAAGAGAACTTACATATTCCAGTCTGAACTTTCTTATAGCAAGGTGGGTAGAACAGAAATCGTTAGTGATAGAACACCTTTGGTGAACAACTGGACGCTTTCAAACAACATAGCTTTCGTGCCGAAACGACACGAATTTTTGCTCTCTGGTTGGAACGATATAGCAATAATGTGGTAATGAGATAGCTTTCTCTTGGGAACGATGTAGTTTTGTCATGGGAATCATGGGAATGCAACTTTATCTCTGTCGTCAACAAGTTATGGCAGTCGAGATACATGTTACAGCATAATACTTACCTTTCAGCCATTTCCATAAATCTGAATCTGGCGTCTCCGGACGCACTAGGTCACTGAGTTTGGCACGAAGCTGTAAAGGTTAATATTTTCAACCAATTATCAAAGAACACATAAGAGCGCAATAAATTATTACATTCTTTTTTGATAATCCAGTCTTTACTCATAATGTAAATTATTACATCGATAATCCCGTTTAGAGGGGGTGGGGTAGGGAACGCTCTTTGAAAAGTTTTATTGCAATATACGTTGAATGATCCTTTTACGGGGTCTTGCCTATAAGATGCATGAAGTTATCATTAATATATATATATATATATATATATATATATATATATATATATATATATATATATATATATATATATATATATATATATATATATATATATAGATGCAATAAACTGACGACGAACAGTACGAAACTAGTAACTAACTAGCCTAAACGTTTTCGACTCTTAATGAGTCTTTTTCAAAGGCAAATACAAAACATATATACGATAAACAAATAAACACAAAAACGTTGTGTTTGTAAACCTCAACATGGCTGTCTTTACATGTGCTAAAACTATAAATACAACCAGCTTGTATAGACTAGATGCGGAAACTGAAAACGTTGCATAATTCCCTAAAAGTCTACAAGCCAAAGCGACATCTATTTTTACTTGTTATTCATATGTAACGCAGATTGTATCCCGGATATTTGATTCTATACCGGTTATTCTTATAGTAAAAATTGAAGGATAATAAGATTTAGAAAATGTTAAATTTTACTAGTGCATTGTTTTCATTTTCTAGTCTTCTTGGTTTAGACCGCTTGGTTTCAATGTTCTAAGGCGGCGTATCCAGTATGATTCCTTTTCCTTCCTGGTTTCGGAACTCCAGCTGTGGTTGTTAGCAATAGCGATAAGTATTTATATCACTGAAAGTGTGGCCAGGGGAGGAGAAGTGTTCTGCAACCGGGCTTCTGTACAGCTCTTTTGTCATCCAATCAGATCTATGAAGGTTTATCCTTTTGTGTAGCTTTTCAGTTTCTCCGACGTACTGAAGGCCACAGATCTTACATGTGATGAGATAAATCACATTCTCTGTTTTGCACGTTTTGTTTGGACCATGTATGTTTAGTTTTTCTTTAGTCACTGTGCTAGTGAATGTCTTGGTCTCTATCATATGTTGACAGGTTTTGCATCTTTTATCGCCACAGGGTCCAGATTGACTAGGTAGTAGCTTACCGGTTACCAAAAAACCTAAAGGACATCCTAGTCAGGGCAAAGCTAACGCCAATCGCTAGTCAAAACCACGAATTAATTCATCGATATATCATCTGACCGTCCATCCATTCATCCATATATAATCTGGCCGTGCATATATTCATCCATAGACAAACTGATCATGCATCCATTCATCCATTGACAAACGGACCATCCATCGATTCATCCATTGATAAACGGACAATGCATCCACTCATCCATAGATAATTGGATCATCCATTAATTAATCCATAGATAATCGGACCACCCATTAAGTCATCCATTGATAATCGGCTATCTATCCATTTATCCATAGGTAATCGGACCATCTATCCATTCACTCACATATAATCTGACCATCCATCAATTCATCCATTGATAAACAAACTATCCATCCATTCATCAGATCATCCACTCATTCGTCCATATTTGTAAAGACCATCCATTTACTCATCCATTGATAATCTGACCATCCATCCAATCATCCATTGATAATCTGACCATATATACATTCATTTATAGATAATCTGACCATACGTACATTCATTTATAGATAATCGGACAATCTATCTATTCATTGAAAAATAATCCGGTCATCCATTAATTATCCATAGATGATCTGAACATATATCCATATATAATCTGACCATCCATCCACATATCAACTGATAATCTGACCATCCATCCACATATCCACTGATAACCTGTCCATCCATCCACATATCCACTGATAACCTGACCATCAATCCACATATGCACTGATAACCCGACCATCCATCCACTTATCCACTGATAATCTGACCATCCATCCACATATCCCCTGATAACCTGACCATCCATCCACATATCCACTGATAAACTGACCATCAGTCCACATATCCACTGATAACCTGACCATCGATCCACATATCCACTGATAAACTGACCATTAATCCACAGATAATAGGACGATCCTTCCATTCATCCATATATAAAATGATCTTCCGTCCACTCATACATTGATAATCTGACCATCTATCCATTCAACCATGGATATTCTGATATCCCATCCTTTCATCCACAGGTATTCAAATCATCCATCCACAAATCAATAGGTAATCGGACTATCTAAACCATTTCATCCATTGATAATCTGACCATCCTTTCACTCATCCATAGATAATCGGACCAACTCTCCAATCATCCATATATAAACGGACCATCCATGTACATATCCAATGAAAATATGTCCTTTCTTCCATTCATCAACATATAATCTGACCATTCATCCATTCATCTTAATCTGACCATCCTTTCACTCATCCATAGATGATCGGACCATCTCTCCAATCATCCATATATAAACGGACCATCCATGTACATATCCAATGAAAATCTGTCCATCCTTCCATTCATCCACAGATAATCTGACCATTCATCCATTCATCTATTGCTAATCTTACCATCGATCCAAACATCAATGGATGATTTGACCAACTATTCGTTCATCCATTGATAATCTGACAATCCTTCACAAATCAATAGGTAATCGGACTATCTAAACCATTTCATCCATTGATAATCTGACCATCCTTTCACTCATCCATAGATAATCGGACCAACTCTCCAATCATCCATATATAAACGGACCATCCATGTACATATCCAATGAAAATCTGTCCATCCTTCCATTCATCCACAGATAATCTGACCATTCATCCATTCATCTATTGCTAATCTTACCATCGATCCAAGCATCAATGGATGATTTGACCAACTATTCGTTCATCCATTGATAATCTGACAATCCTTCCACTCATTCATAGATAATTTGAACATCTATTCATTCATCATTATATAATCTGACCATCCATCCATTCATCCATCCATAGATAATCGGACCATCCATTCATCCATTCATCCATAAATAAATTTACCATCAATCTACATGTATATTCTGACCATCCATAAATAATCGTAACATCCATTTATTCATCCAAAGAGAATCAGACCATTCATACAATCGCCCATAGATAATCCGACCAGCCATCCACTCATCCATTGATAATATGACCATCCTTCCACTGATTCATAGATAACTGGAACATCTATACATTCATCCATATATATTCTGACCATCCATCTATTGAGCCATATACATGCATATTCTGATGAAATTTTTATATACAATTTTCATAGTTCATTATATTTACAAAATTAATAATGAAATTGGATATATTTTAAAAAAACAAAACAACAAAAAACAATTAGCGTCGTTTCTCTCGCTTGAGATCGTATTCACGTCGCCACGCGATTTGCTAGCTTTTGATCATAGGTTTAAAATTTTAATAATTTAATAAATCATTTTTAGTGACCGCAGATTAGGATTTTTCACAAAATTATAATGTTCAAGGTGATTCTGAAGAGTAAAATTTCGATTACAGGCGGAAAATGTTCAGTTTAAAAATAAAGATGATCAGCGAATGAGTCCTTTTAGTAAAATTGTCAATGGCCAGTGGCTTAATTTTTCAAATAAATCTTATGGCCACTGGATGCGTCGTTTTAGCAAACTTCTGAGGGCTTGTGACCTTTGGGTTTTCAGTAAAACAAACTTATTTAAAACTCTGGGACAACTAACGCTGGAAAGTTCGTAAAATATTTTTTATCAAAAGTAAAAGGACTTAGTTAACATTTTGAACTATATGGTATAAAAGTTAGGATTGTAGGGTAGAAAGCAAAAGTTTAGGTTAAAATATTCTTATATAAATTTCTATACTTACTTTATCAATGGCTGCCTTTTCTTTAGTACTGTACTTCACATCCACTTCTAGTGACTTCAAATGACCATTCTCCATTTCAGTATTCTGGAGAAGAGAAAAGAAATTAGCGTCGATGATGCTTATCATCCTTATTTCTCGTTTGAAATACTAATCTGCCAGAGACAGACATAAAATCACTGACCAAGGAAGCCGTATAGTCTGCGACGAACCGAATTCAGTACGATGTTTTAAAAGCACACAGGTTTGTGATTAGATTCAAGAAGTGCTCCAAACTTAAGTAAACTCGTCAAATTACCCAGTTAATAATCCGTAAGTTATGTAATATACTGAGAAGCAAGCAAATAAAGAAAGATGATATAAATTTCTTCAACCTTTGATACATGTCTTTGATGTTGCAGTATATTATTAAGACCCAGGTGATAAAACAAACGAATCATTAAAGCAGCTGTCCAAATATAACCTGAATGCAATGACAGGTAATACGGTCCTCAGTCCAACTTAACGGCCGTGAAGTCTTTTGCTGGCCCGTGTTTAGCGGAAATCAACTTCGCAATGCTTGGGGCCCCGCTCGTAGCTTTGCTGTCTTGGGCGACTCATGCTGCCTTGGGCCCCGCACATCCATGGATCGGGCCTGGTCCTTTGTGAAAGATTTTAAACGTATCTTGGTTTTCTTTTGCCGTGTCATACTTACCGCTTTGAAGTCCTTTGTGAAAGATTTTAAGAAGTATCTTTGTTTTCGCTTGCATACATTTCACAACTGAATCAAACCAGCATTATCGGTAGTCCGAAATGACAAATTATATTATATTTCAGGGCAGAGTAACGTATACAATGCAATATTTATCTAAATGCTGGTGTGCAGAATAAGATCGCGGTTAAATTTGTCTGTCTTGCCTCACAGCTTAATTTATCTGGAATAATTAAAAGGATAGTATTTGATTATCGAGCGATGCGGGTTTGATGGTGCCAGTATAATGCACATGTACAAATTGATTATATCACAAAGAAATAACGTTGGTAAATCAATAAAAATAGAACCAATTAGGTTTGAAACAAGAGTATATCGTGATCGCGATTTCCGCGATCTCAATTCATGCGAATTCAAAATAACGCCAGATGCAATCATTACCCACAAAACACAGCTCTTATGCGCCAACCATTCTGTTTATGATTGCCTCATTGCTGTATACGTATGTATATATATATATATATATATATATATATATATATATATATATATATATATATATATATATATATATATATATATATATACACATCTTTTGTTACAAATTTGGAACTTTATTAGTGATGGCGTTTAAAAGACGAGCAAGTGATAGTTTCAAGAGACCAATGAAGGCTATTTCTTAACAGGTTAATTAAGCTGGTCAGAGGACTGCCATGATAACGAATACTTTGAACCTCAGTGAAAGCACATGTAGAACAATACTGACAGTGCAGAAAAAGCAAGTGTGAAAGCAGGCACATCTTTTTCGAGCCAGAAAAGTTATTTCCTATGTTTTAAGTTCGTTTCCCTATTATCTTAATGAAAATTTTATTTATTTTTTTTTATTTTAATCGGAAATCATCTACTAATTATAACATATTGAATTGATACAGGTAAAATGATTTCAGGTTAATCGAGTTCCAATTTATTCGCGCGCTTCAAAAACGCAACTTTTGCGTAAATTGCGATCACACTGCATAACATTTTATGGTTAGAAATGCCAAGGTCAAGCTGACTTTTAGTTGGTAGGACTGCGCTTAGGTGATCAGCTTGCTAATGCATGTATGTGTGCCTGTGATCAGTCACTCATATATTGAGGAGAAAATGATAACAATGAGATGAATCTGTACGCTGATTAGGGATTTGAATATGACATATGACATTTATTGTATTACAAGACAAAATATATACTCGATTTTTTTCCGTTTCAAATAAATTCTCCTACCCACTCAGTAAATGTTTTATGGATACCGCATATGCCACATAGAAAGTCCATGCAAGATTTTGCCAAGGCAAGAATAAAAAAAGGCAAACAATGGGACAAAATAATTATAAAATACTTCGCCAATCCATGAATGTAGAAACGGTATACAATATGTCTAAGACGCAGCAAATAGGACGCACTATTTGGAATTAAGATACGGAGGTGGAAGCAGAGATACTGTTATAAAGAATTTAAGAAGAAATTATAAGACCCGGCCAAACTAGTTGAGATAATATCACTGGAGTACACAGTGATCAGAATAACGAATAATTACAAATAGGTACTAAAATCATACATTAATGAAAATGCGCGCGCGCGCGCGCACGAGAGAGAGAGAGAGAGAGAGAGAGAGAGAGAGAGAGAGAGAGAGAGAGAGAGAGAGAGAGAGAGAGAGAGAGAGAGAGAGAGAGAGAGAGATGTGATGTCATTATTATTTTTAACAATTTTTCAGCCATATAGCTACAATATCTGCAGTGTGGTAGTTAATAGTGATGTCTATGATGTCTAGCACTGGGGCATCATGCCACAGACATGTGGCATAATGTTTCACCCAGTCACATTATCCTGATACCATGCCGACCAGTCCTAACACTAACCTCTTATTGCTCAGCGCCAAGCGACGCAGCTGTTAGCACCATTTTTGTAAATCTTTGGTATGACTCTCGACCTCCCGCATCCGAAACGGACGCTCTAACCACTAGGCCATTGGAGCGGGGGGAGAGAGAGAGAGAGAGAGAGAGAGAGAGAGAGAGAGAGAGAGAGAGAGAGAGAGAGAGAGAGAGAGAGAGAGAGAGAGAGAGAGAGAGAGAGAGAGAGAGAGAGATATGATATGAAATGGAAATCAAATAGTGACAGAAAATAGAATAGCACACGAAACGCAGATAATGGAAAACTGTATAAATAAATAAACTAATTGCAGACAAAGGCAAATAGTGTTCCTAAGTCGCCAATAAATCGGCATATACGCTACAGCATATTTCAAACCTGTAATCGTAATACCTGCTCTTCATCCAAGCAAAACAAAATTGCATGTGTATAAGCCTATTCGACAGTGATATCGTATTTGTTGTAGAAAAAAACATTTATAGTCGTAGTACAAAGATAAGATCCACTCTAATGAATTACATGGATGATCTTTCAAAGGAGGAATTTTAATTTGCAAAGTTCTTAGGGAAAAAAAATCACTTTTCCACGAGTGGATTAAAACTTCCTATATAATCTAGTGTGTCCGTATCACGTGTATATAAGGTACCTATATGTGAAACGGGGTATGTATTATATGTACATGCATTAATATATGTATCAATACAGATAGGTAATATCGGGATTTGTGAACAACTTATACAAGTGTGTTATGGGAATAAATATACATTTTAAGTACAATTGGTAACTTACAAAGTTTATTTTTTAATAAATGTGATACGTGTTTTGTCATTTAAATACATTTCCAGCATACGTTATAAATTCATTGCTTTGCAAGTGTATCGATATATAATTATGTGACTATCTCTTTGATTACATAAGTTGATAAAATCTGCAAGGTGTCTATTGCTTAAGCAATCTGATTAAATTCAAATCTACACTTTTCTACTTGAAAATCTGACGCGAGATGCAATCATTAGCCAATAGAATTACAGGTTTCAGAAATTTAAAAGAGAACTAAGTTGCTCCGCACACTTCGTATCTTCGCTAGTCAAGGTTCCAATATGATAATCCTATTTTCACCTTGGGGGATCGAACATATCTATCTTTTTGGATTTCATGAATTGCCTCCCTTAGCATGTAATGCCAACTAACCAACAGCGCGGTGCATGCAAATCCGACGAAAATGATGGGGACAATTGATCTAAAAAGGATATATTGAAAATTTAACATCGAACGTAAGACTGTGTACCAGGAGGGAGCCATTACACGTGTATTCGAGTGAAAGATATTTGTGAAAACACGGACCGGCACTGGAAAACTGCTTATTTATTAGCCCATTCAAGTTGTGTGCTCCCTTTGTCTCCATTATGTAGGCATAGTGCTCTTTTTGAACGACTTAATTTTGATTGGATGCGGTGGCTTGCCGTCGCGTCTAATGAAATTCACAGACCCGATGAACAGAAATATCTGCTCGATACGCCAAGGTGTATATAGGGTTATTACATCTGAACCTTGGCTAGCGAAGATATACACATTAATGCTCTTCAAACATTTTGTTCATTCTCCCTAATGCGAAAATGCAAGATTTTATCTGGTTGGCTGAAAAAAGTTATCGAATAGGGTAATATTATAGATAACCAGAATATTAACCATAAGCGGTCGCTGTCAGATATTCACGTAAGACAGTGGAGATCTGATTTTAATAAATTAGTTTAAGCTCGGTTCTATGCAATGTTTGGGTCTAATTGCTCTTTTAGCCTCTTTATATGCTTTGTTTGGGTCCAGTTACTCTATAAACTTCTATGTACAGTCTGGGTCTAATTACTCTGATAGCTTATTTCTAGGCACTGTTTGCGTCCAATTACTCTAGAAGCTTATATCAATACATTGTTTGGGTCCAATTAGTCTAGAAGCTGTTTTCATGTACTGTTTATGTCCACTTACTCTAGAGGCTTATTTCGATGTACTATTTTGTTGTCCTAATGATCTAGAAGTTGTTTCAATGTTTTGGTTCAATTTCTCTAGATGATTATTTATATGTACTGTTTTTGGCACCACGTTCTCTTGAAGATTATTTCAATGCACCGTTTGGCTCCAAATACTTAAGCAGCTTATTTCTATTTACTACTTGGGTCCATTTACTCCAAACGCCAATGTTTTCATAGCAAATAAAACAAAACTTATTTGTCTTTTTACTCAACATTTTGAAGAAAAGTTGTTGTGACTGACTTTCTTCTATGCATACTTCTCTTTAAATGTTGCAGATTGCATTGCTTTTTTTAAGCGATAATCATTTTTCTTTTTAATTTTTGTCTTATTGTTTGTTTCAACCTAATTTCAGTTGACTATTTGTTCAGTACATCATGTTATTATGCAAATTTCAATCTCTTTAAATCCATCCTATAGTTTACTAACGCAGCAATCGTTCGTGACAAAACTGAACAATTCGAAACTGATTTGATTAATGTTATGAATTTAAATATAATGTAACTTAGAAATAAGGAAAAGCATAAAGATGTTTGTCAATTTATAAGAAGAAAATAAGTGATATATAGCGTTGGATGGGTACCAGGCCCGGGTACCCGGACTCGGCCAGTTTCTTGCACCCCGCGGTTATACCCGGCTCGGCAAGATTTTGCAATGCATGGAAAAAATCCGACCTGGAAGTGTAGTTGCCTGCTTGTTATACTGACTGGTACCAGGTAAAGTGCCCCAACCAGTTTATCCTTAGAGCTATATGCTGTATGTGTCATACACATTTTACAGAGATATTTGATAACGATAAACACAGTGGAAATATACATGTATTTGTTATTGTATTTTAAATTCTGGTTTAATCAGGTCACAAAAATAGTTATATTATTTGTTAATAATATAGATTTAAAGTATTAAGAAATTTTTAGAATGACAAAGCATTTGGGTACTTAATGTCGAAATCGATGGTGAGAAAATACATTTAAAAAGCATTTATTGTCCAAACGAGGATATTTAATTTTCTATAATGAGTGGGAAATAAGAACAAAAGGTATTAAAAAGGAATTATACAATTTGAAAATAGGAAATCCAGATGAAATACTGAAGGAGAGGCTAGAACAAATGATACTAATATAATAAGAGCAGGCGATTGACAAGAGCAAGATAAAAATGAAGTTTAAGGGAATAGATGCGATGTGATTATGATTTTTAACGTAGCTTTAACAATTTTACAGTCATATCGCTACGATGTCTGCAGTGTGGTAGTTTATAGTGATGTATATCACTGTCGCATCATGTCGCAGACATATAGCATGATGCCCCACCCGGTCACATTATCCTGACACCAGGCCGACCAGTCCTAACACTAACCTCTTAATGCTGAGCGCCAAACGAAGCAGCTGTTAGTACCATTTTTGTAAGTCTTTGGTATGACTCGACTGGGGATCGAACCCACGACCTCCCGCGTTCGAGGCGGACGTGCAGGGGAATAGAACAGGACTAAAGAATAATATTTGGACAGAGGAAAAAGGAATAGAAGGTGGATAGAAAGATACGAGTAAAAAAACAGGACGAATGAATAACAGGTGGGTAGCGAAGGACGAACTACGCGTTGGTGGATAAAAGAGGACAAAATAGAGTAGGTGGATACAGTATAATAAAGGATTAGTAGGTGGATAGAGTAGGATGAAGGAATAGTAAGTGGGTAGATGAGGACAAAAAGTAGATGGAAGAGGACAGAAAAAGAGTAAGTGGATAAAGAGAACAAAAGAAGAGTAGTTGGATGGAGGACAGAAGGAGAGTAGGTGGGTAGAGGAGGACAGAATAAGAGTAGGTGAATAAAGAGGACGAAATAGAGTATGTGGATACAGGAGAATGAAGGAAGAGTAGGTGGACAGACGAGGTTAAAGAGTAGGTGGATTGAAGATGACAGTAGGTAGAGAGAGAAGGACAATAGAAGAGTAAATGGATAGAAGAGGACAATAGAAGTGTGGTTAGATAGAAAAGGACAGTAGAAGAGAAGGTGGATAGAAGACGATGAAAGAAGACCATGTGAATAGATAAGGACGAAAGAAAATTAGGTGGAGAGAGAAGGATACTAGAAGAGTAGATTGAAAGAAAATTAAAATAAAAGAGTAGGTGAATAGAATAGAACATGATAAAATCAGATTAGATTTATAGAAGTGGACAAAAGAGAGTAGGTTGATACAAGAGAACACCCCCCCCCTAGGTTTTGCAGTTTGGAAAAGCGTCATTACAAGAGTAAGACTTACAAAATTTAAAACAAACAAGGTCAAGCTGTAATTCATTTGATTACAGATTCTAAAAAGAGAATTATCTATAACACAAAGGGAGGAATTATTACTTCATTTCTACAGGGAGACATGCAAAGAGGTTATGTTACAAAGTACAATTAGCTTAGCAAATATACTTTATACAAAAGTTTCTGCAGTTGTTGCTAATACAACGCTAAAATACAGGGCCGGCCTTAAATCATTTTCGCGGGGGTCATGTGATCACGGCATTTGAAAACAAGTTTTCTATGATATTTTCTTCAATATATATATATATATATATATATATATATATATATATATATATATATATATATATATATATATATATATATTGAAAGATGTCCTTCATGCATGGGCAGAGATAACTGTTATTGAAAAAATCTGCTTGTTATTGGAGTTTTAACGTAGCTTTAACAATTTTTAAAAAATGTAAAAACTTGGTTAGACAATATCCCTTTGCGTGTTAATAACTTTCAAAATGTGCAATATTTCATCCCGTTAGCACGAAATTTTGCTACATGTCTAAAATTGTATATCGAAGCGATAAATTGAAGACAAAAGAAAAACACAATTTTTGGCTAAAATGTAAATTGGTGAAAGAAAACAAATAGCAATAAAATGAAAACGCTATAAGAATGTCTTCATGAAATCTTAGAATTGAATGTTTTTGCAATTCTATGTAAAATAAAATCTGAATTATGTAAACAAGAGATTTCTTATTTACAGAAAATGCCACGTTTTTAAATAGCAAGATAAGGGGTTGAATTCATACATTAAAGATGTTTCGATATTGTGTATCATTAGCATTTTATTAAAATTAGTTGTCTTTTATATTTTTATGATGGGGGACAGACACAAAAATTGACCAACCTGAGATAACTATACTACCAAGTATCTCCATCATAGCATTGTGTGTGTAATCTTAACGACGTGTACACTCTTATGACATGTACACTCTTATGACATGTACACTCTTATAATATGCCAATTCCTCCCATCCCCATTCTCTCTTCAAATTGAAAACATATCTCAAATCCCCAAATATCTTTGATATTACATTAAACCTCTGAAAGAATTTATTTATTTAATTATTTATTTATATATTTGTTTGTTTGTATAATGAAGTAGATCTTAAAGAAGAGATGAAAAAAATATAAACAAAATAGCAGTTCTCCATTACTTTACAAGTTCATGTCTGTGTCATATTTCTGATACTTCGAAACGATATTATTAGTTTTTCACGAACGGTAATTTTATGCAGCATTCATCGGTATAAAATACACTTAATGGTTTTCACCTTTTATGTACATGCTTGTTTCTGTGTAACTATATGTATGCAACATAAAACAGTGTTCAGTGCTCCACACAGGACCTTTTTTAACACGTTATATGCACACCACACGTTGTAATTGTCTATGCATTTAACTTTATATAAAGCTGCAATTATTTCGTCAATAGAAAATTGATCAAGTGTGCAAATACATATTAGATATCCAACCAAATGAATAATGACAATATTGAGTCGCGAAAACAGCTTATGAATGTTAAGTGTACAATCTGTCGTTTAGAGCTTGAAACGTATGAGTCGATTTGTCATGGGCTTTGGCCCAGTCCTGACGACTTGGAAAACTGTCTCATCTATTAAATATGGTTTCTGATAAATCACCTATGTTTCTGGATCCCACTGTACTGGTTGATTTTGATATTTCCTTTATATAATACCCTTCAATCCAGCGATCTCTATTTGTTGCATTATACACTTATATGCCTCTGGGGGATATAGTCAGGACCGTTGAGTTCTAATTTATATTACGTTAAATGTCTCTTCCTACGGCCGTCATTTACCGGTCTAGTTATATAATCTGCAAAGGTATGATTGATAAAGTAACACCCCTAAAATATTTTGTCAGTTGTGCTGATGGAATTAGTTTAGGCTCGTTCTTGTTAGGTAGCTAAGTCAACATTGATCCTATTAAACAGCCTTTTATAAGCCTGCTTACAGAATCTGCGTTGCAAGGCAAGTCTCTCCAAAATGTTTTATTTTCCAAAAATATGATGGAAACCGTGATTTTAAAATAAAACGTACTAAGTTATTTCCCCTTGATACTCAAGAACATTTATTCTCTTGAAGCGGTGAACATTTATTATTATTATTATTATTATTATTATTATTATTATTATTATTATTATTATTATTATTATTATTATTATTATTATTATTATTATTATTATTTTGCTCTGACCATCTCTTTGATAATAATTTCACGCAACCCATGTACCAGCAAGGATTTAATAAAGGTCTGCTCGTAGTAGATCATCGTGGCGTTCGATTCCTTTATAAAATGGGTTTACATGACATTTGATTCCTTTAGCAATAACGGAGCGATTTCTGATTACGTATATATTTCTTAGCTATGTATTTCATGTTTGTATTTACATGTATGTCCAAAATTGTCTACGCAGACCCATCCACACCATTTATTCTTGCATCGATAGTTACATACTGATTAAATATGTGATTGTTAGAATTGGCTATCTTACAAAAAAGTTAACATAAAAAAGTGAATTATTAATATTTGTCTTCAAAAAATGCACTCTTATCTATTTACAGTATATCAGTTTTAATTTATTGTAATTTCAAGTAAACTTTAGTTTGATACCAACAAGATTATATTTTCAATGTTAAATATTTAATCAAAGTTTGTTTGGCTGGGTAGCTATATACTTCCTAAAAGGATGCCCGAATATAAATTGCCGATGTGTTTTGGATATTCAATGTTTAGACACCAACATTTCTCTCTTTATAGTGATGTATAGGCGTAGTGTAATTTATTTCTTCACTGTATTCTGAAAAACTTCGCTGTACTTTTTTGCATGGGGCTTCAAGCACTTTGTGTTTTTTCACATATAAACTTTTTGCAGGTTATAAGACAGACACAAATAGTGGTTCTGGAAATTAATGTAAATTCGCATGTGGTTTTTTCTTCTATTTTTCATTTTAGTGGAATCAACGTTCAGTAACTAATTTCATACTACGCATCTTATGAATGGAATTTTTCAGCAATAATGAATTTGATCATATACATATCAAAGCTAAAGAGATCAGTTACACTTCTATTCATCGCGCACGTCTATGCGCGTTTGTGCGAGTTCGTGAATGCAAAATGATAACTTAATACAGCGTTTTTCCTTCAACTGTATGCACTAAGAGATGACGTATTTATATATTATTTTTTCAGTTTGTTCATATCCACATCTTTACACTTGTGGCCTTTACTTGTTTTATCTGCATGAATAGACTATCAGCTATATGAAGTAACTGCACACAATGCTCAGACACTATCTGAACGGTTCTTTGGACAAAATATTGCATTCACTACTGTATGCCTTGCTTCTTAATACACAAATGACGTGCAATACCATCTGAAATGGTCGTTATTAAAACAATTACATTCAGTACCGTCTGCATTGCTCTTTCACACCAATTTGACATGCAATACCGTCTGAAATGGTTCGTACGACAAAAATGACATGAAATACCATCATCATTGGCTCGTTGCACCAATATTGCTTGCAATACAATCTGCAGATATGCATCATATAAGGGAGGGAGAGAAGCTGCTCTTCTCTCCAGTAGAGATATCATATTGGAGAAGAAAGAATATTGGACACGCCTTTAGTCTATCAATATGCTTGCTGTTAGCAACTAATGATAAATAAAAAATCAATTACACCAATACTAAGAAAATTGCATGCAAACCATTTATATCTTGTAATAAGCTTTGAGTGCCAGTAATTAGACATAGCGTATAAAGCTAATCTTCTCTACGGCATAGCTTGATATCATGGCATTGTACAATATTTAAAGCGTATCAGTGTCTTTAATAAGCGGACGAAAAGTCTGTTAAGAAATGACTAATCAAAGCCGTTCAAGTACATACTGAAATTATTACGTGTATTCTCTATAATGGAACTAGCTAATTTTTATCTATCGCACCAATTCCCTGAATGCTTAGTTGTGAGGTTTACACACAAAAATGTTTGATAGTAATTTCGGACTGCCAGTGTGACTAAATCCCTAGGCAGTTGCGGGGGTTGCTTTGGGCGATTGCTACGCAACTGTATATGATAAAATAATTTCAAGCATTGCATCTGCAAATTCAAAAATGTACCATAAATGCATTGTGTATATTTTTATACTTTGCGCAATATAAATCTCAGGAAATGAACTAAAAATCAATAACTGCTAAGACTAATAGATACAAACATCATCTGCCGTAATACATTTTTACATCCTCAAGTCCGTAAATATAAATTGCTATTGCAATTTAATATTTAAAAATTTGTATTCTTTGTTCTGTACTATATGTTTTTTTCAATTGGTTGATGGCAGAGGTTCGTTCAACTAGAATGTAGTATAACCATTGATAGAAAGTAAGTTCTTGGGTTCTTTTCTAAGAGGTGTAGGATTAATTACTCTTAAAGTGAAATAAATAATGAAAACCCTTACCCTCATTTAATTGGCAATGCTATTCTTGCCCATCCCGGATATTATAAAATTGTGAACTATACACAGCAGTCTCGATTATGTATACTGGTAACCATCCTGCAATTAAATCAATCGGCAAGGGTAGTATACCCGCTTTTTTATTCACGTTTTATTTATTTTCTAAGAATTCGCTGTTATAATCTGCCAGTGAAATTATTGATATTTTTTTTTAAATTTAGTAACAGTTTTGCGAAATATAAATGCCGCAAAATATGTTTGACATATGAAATTTGGAAAGTAAAGAACGAAAATGTGTAGTTCAATATATGTTCCTTTTGATTAACGAATACCAGATGCATGGTGAACACTGCAAGAAAATGAAATCTCGTATGAAAAGACAGACATTTCAAGTCAGACTATTATGGCCACTTGATTACCTTCACTTTCATTTGCGTACTTCTAAAAATATTTCATGCAAGATATTGCTTGATAAGATCATGTTAAATCTATATAAAATATTCTCGCATAACTTGCGTTTTTCTACGGTTCTCCCCACAGTGAGTTTTCCAGGTATTCTTAAAACCCCAATGGTCTGCCATGAGCATTCAACGGGAAACGCCAGATTTTGCGCAGTAGAAGACAGGATTATATATTGCATTAAAATTATATAGACAAACAAAAGACGTAACCATCCACCTATTGTAATATTATATATGATGTCATATATCACTACATACGTGCCAAACAATAGTTTGACACATAAAGCAAGTCTTGCGTCCATCATGATCATGTACGTTAATATTTCAGGAGTCTTGAATCTCCCACTATATAGCCGTTGAACATTTTCTATAAAATCTATATCCAGAAAATACAGACACATGTCTAGATATTTATTATAATAAATATGTTCCATTTATCTTTCTGCTGGACATTCTTTTCCCAACAAAGGAGCAAACCGATTTAGTCGATGTCTCATTTGGCCACCTACAATCGTTGTTACAAATATTTGTTTAGCGTCATCGACGTCTTTTCCAAATTTGCCTTGGTCATGTCATTGATTTCCAAATCGATCACTGAGTCAGTCATAGCACTCAAACGGGTGTTCAAACCAAGCAGTCGTCACCCTCTTCGATGGCAAACCGACAGAGGCACCGAATTTCTGAACCAATCTTTCCAAAACAATTACAGAAACGTGACATTCCTTTTTTTCACCACAGAGAATCCCGAATCCCAAGCCAGTATCTTGGAGCGATTTCAATGCACCCTGAACGAACGCATGTGGAAATATTTTACGCATCAACACACACCCTCAAGTACATCGACGTCTAGTTGCACCTTGTACAAGCATACGTCCAATCATATCATCGGATCATCAGATGTGCATTCACAATAGAGTAGTGACTCCAGACAACGACTTTACCGTTTTTCAGTATCTGTTTGGTACGTTCCCGACAAACCGCAAGAAAGGTGAAGTGTTGGCAGCAGGAGATTGGTGGCGCATTGACAAAACCAAACTCGCGCTCGGCAAGGTTTACCTACCTAGTGAATTGTTTTGTGTCACTGAACCAGTGCGTGGCCGTCATCCTGCCGTCCATAAATTGGAAGACAAGAACGGGGAAGTGTTAAAAGAAACATTTTACTTACCAGAGTTACAACGCGTGACCAAGAAAGAAGACGCGGTGTACGACATTGAAAGCATTTTCGATCGAAGAGCTCGTAACATGGGAGGAAGATGAGTTAAAGGGGAGGAAAAGGAAAAAGAAGAATGTAACAGAGAAAATAAGTTGGCGGAGGAATAGCAAAAATTAGAAGACAAACAAAAAAGCTTAAGGTCCGTTCTGGGCCACGCAGCTGTCTCGAAAAGATTTAAACCGTCTTGCCTAAACATATATATTCGATTTTATGTTTTATGTGTGACAGATTGTTGTTCATTAGTCCATGGTTGTGTTGTTTATGTCTCTGTCTCTACTGTATTTGTCTCTAGTTAGGTAGCGCGTATTCAAGTTAGCCACTTGCAACATTGTTGCCAGTACCGTGATGTCTCCCTATCTGTTCCATTCCTATAAACCCAATACAACCCCAATAATTTGTTCCTATATAACCTCAGTATTCCACATGTTAAATTCCCATAGACCCCATAGTGCCGTGGCACTTTATAACATGGAAGTCCCTTAAACCCTATATCGTCCCATTTTACTAATTACAGTGTATCAATAAACCCCTCTATAGACCGTTATGCTAGAAGATAATCTTTATTCTTATATTTTATCTTTACAACACTTCCTAATTTAAGATAGGTTGCTCAGAGAATTATATAAAAGAAATGCACAGGAAGTACAGGACAAGACCTTAAAGAGAATATTTACAACGACATATTTTACATACAATAATCCAGTAGAAATTTGTTTTATCTTTAGGAAACAAAAAATGATGATGAACGTCTATCATATCAAAACAAATTTGTTAAAATTGTTAAAGAAACAAACTTCCAAAGCAATGTTTATAAATGATCAAGATGGTTTGAAGGTAAAACGTTATGGCATACCTTTATTGGCTGCTTATATAAGGAACACAATTTCAATAAAACGTTATTGCATTTATGTATATTCAGTTTCAATAACACGATATTGCTTGTCTATAGTGACTGCCTATATAACGTATACAGTTTAAATAAAACGTTATTGCATATCTATAGTGATTACTACTAATGTAGAAAAAAAGGGTTCTGAACCACTTTTTCGCAGAGGAAAACTTCAACGTTTAAAATGCGTTTTTCTGTTCGTGTTGAGAAATGCATTGAAAAAAAGTTGAAAACAGGGTTTCCGGACAACCTTTATCCGCGATTGTCACTACAACATAGAAAAGTAAATTTTCTACTAAGTGAATAAATTGGGGTTCTGGACCACTATTTTGAATGATGGTCTGAGTAAGTTGTTCCATACGCAGAAAAATGGTGGGATCTGGCTCTAAATAGGAGAGAGTTCCAACTCAGTGGGAGTAACTGTACTAGAGCTTACAGTATGGATGCTTGAGAGACGTCATCTATCTGCAGGTTTCCACGCTGAGGTTATCGAGAGAATTATGGACAGACACATCGTATCTCACTTAGTCAACAAAGTTGAGCTCGAAGAAAGACTATGATAACATATTGAATTTTTTGACGAGCCTGGGGATTTTGTGAATCATGATTTGAGTTATAACCCAGAGATGATATTTCCTGAGGTGAACATAGATGAGTGTGAAGATGATCAATGGAAGAGACTGTGTCACAGTCACAAGAGACCAGTTCAGAGATATAAGCACAAGTAACATATTCAGAATACGTTAAGGCGATTTAATTTATCGGCATGCCAGCGAGGTCAGTTTTGTCAGTTGCTTAACTTTGTTCGAAAGGTGTCGCTTCCAGGCTGTCAAAAATTATCACATCTGATTATATTTTTAAGCGTATTTTGAGGTGATGAGAGTTCTAAAGTATGCAGCGAATTGTTTACCAGATTCTGGTAAAAAGGTGTTGGAAGCGTACATATTTCCGAGGAATTAATGCCTTGTTCGTTGAGTTCCCAAGTGATGTCAACGCAGCCGTCGGAGTAAACGATTTAAATATTTCAGGATAACCAAACCATTTGAGAAATATTTTTATTTTTGGTTGAGAGGACGTTTCTGATCCAGAACAAATCTAATTCCGATTCGTAAAAGAAGACTCTTCGAGAAGTTCTTCTGAAGGATATTTAAGCTTATAAATGACTGGGATTGTTTGAGATTTATTTTGCTGTATGCACATACTATACTGATTTCCTCAGTCCTGCTTGAAGTACATCAATGTACGAACGTGCGTTTTTTTTGTCTGCTGATTCTGATGCGCTCATCTACCTTAAATGTCTAAAAACAATAATACGTCTAAGACGTCCTATTCCTGATGACCCTGTAAGACTTCTGCTGGAGACAATTTAATGCTTCTATCCCATGATTCATTATACTGGTGAACGATCTCTGGTAAAAGATTTAAGTATCTGTTGGTGTTATCGCCGGAGAATATTTTCCACTTGCGATATTTAGAGTCCTGTTAAAAAGCATCACGTTAACGGCTTTGACATGATTTTGTGTGCTGCACTTGCCAGTTTGACACCTTCATTGTTGCAAAAAAATTTGCCATGATCGACCATACTTTTTAGATTTGCGTTTGCCCACAATGCTGTCCAACGCCTCGAAAATAGTTTTCTTTGTTTTTAGTCAGAGGAAGCGTGTTTGCCGAGACATCAATGACTTTTAGTAGGTACTTAAAATTATAATTGTAGGTTCTGTAATCTTTCATGTCGACGAGATCGACAGACCATATATCATCTACCCTCACAGCAATAATTCTGCGTTGTGGAATATTCATATCCAAGACTGTAATTAACATTTATAAGAAAAAGCAAAATTGGTTCCGAAATTACCTCCATAGAGAACAGCATCGTTAGCTACAGCCACTGCTAGGAGTATTTCTGCATTAGTATTAAATTCAGTACCTGTGGCATCACCGGTATTGACATCTGTAAACCACCATACGATCACTGAACATCATTATATTCAGGATCTTGCTAGCTTGTGGTAAATAATTGCTGATTTCTTCCAGTCTTATGGATCAGCTGGTATTGTGTTGATTTAAATAACGACCATCCATTGTTCTGCAGTGTGATTTTAGCGTTACCAACATAATTTGTCGCAGGAACTGCGTTGGTCTGGATTTTCCCTCGGACCTCAAGGAAGGCTTTATGTAGAAGTCAATACACATCGTCGTCACGTATGTCTATTTTTCTGTACGCATTCGCATTGAGATTCTTGATTTTGTATCCTGATATTCCACATAGTCTTATAGACGTAGTCCGTCGTGGAGTCGTCGATGCGAGCATCATCGTTCAGCCCCATATAATGGTATGTCCACAGTCTTTGGACATAAAAACATCAAGCCTTAAACATTACATTTTATGACACATCATGGAGGAAAGCGGCCCAGAACCACCATCCCCGTTTTTTTTTCTGCAGATACTACGTCCATTAAGAACACCTTTCTCTGACAAAACGAAAAAAAAAGTGGTCAAGAACCACCATTTTACACTGCAAAGGAAACACTGTTTACATTTGAGAGACAACCACGGAAAAAAGTTTTCTAAAGATATTTTTCCATTTTTTTCACTGCGTTTTATTACATAAACAGTAAAACATTTTACACGTTGGAGTACACCCTTTTCCCCTTCGTGGTACAGAACCCTTTTTATTCTATAGTACTACTACTTGTATAAAGTATAGAGTTTCAGCGTGGACGAATAAGCCATGGTTGGCTTTTTTCAAAAACACTTCTTACAATAACCCTTTACAAACAGATTTTGAAGAAATTTACCCAAAAATGAGCTATAGAAAAACGTATGATCCTATTGCATACTAACCACTTCTGTAACTACAGTACAATCTTCCTACTAGTCAGAAGTGAAATCAATTTTACTTGAAATATTTTTCTACTAATATGATTTCGGGCTTTTATTTAAACCTTTTAAGTTCTATATGAGCTTTGTGTATAATGTGCATATCATGTTTTGGGCAGAAATTTGTTTGTTTTTTTAAATGTAAACACTGCGGTATTTTGAAAATTGGGCATGTCATCGCCGACAGTTTTAACACCGAATAGGTTTTATTCGTGACTGGTGTTGACGAGCAATAAGGTTTACACCATTGCATCAATTTTAGATAGTTATATTGAATCAGTTTGAAAGAGGAGTATTTTGAGAAGTCGAATTTTGAGAAAAAGCTTGGTCGAAAAAGGACATGTGAGTTAAAGTGTTGGGTATAGATGCTAATAGGGTAAATCTCCCATTTGTTCCCTTCACATCATTTTTGCGTACTCTTGTGTTTAAAAAAGTAAACAGTGTCAGATCTGAGTATGAAGCTTGTCATCATACATTTATTATAATTGCCTGAAGGAAAAGAATATTTCAAAAAAAATGAAGTGCGAGTGTGTTACAGAATTTTGTTAATCCCTTAATCCATTTGTTATTTATTAAACGCATGTACTCCGTTTTGTTCTGCGTACTAAGATCCCCGAGGGTGATTTAGGTATATTGTACAATATTTCGAAACAATGAGTTCGGTTCATTCTATGCCGCACATATAAAGTGCTTTCGATTGGAAAAACCGATATTCATCAAGCGAACAGACGATGTAGGGCTAAAAATGTGTAAAAAAGCCTCACCACAGGTGCGAAATTGTTACTCTACCTAAACGTCTTGTCAGTATGCAGCATACTTAAGGCTAGCACCTAATCGCCAAAGAGAGCCGAACAAGATCATTACGAAAACAAACACGTGCACGCAAATATAACAAATCCTATCCATTATGTTCTATATTCTTTTAACTATCTTTCAAAATATCCAGAATACACTAAAATATAAAGCTTCTACAAGACCCAGAAACATGATTAATACTAATGTGTCTAACTTAATTTCTCAAGTTAAACTGAATCTGGAATAATTTAAATAACAATTGACAAGATTTGACTATATGATAGTTAAAAAATTAACACAATATAGCATACATACATAATAACACACACATATAGCACACATGGACAATACCGATCACTGGCAATGATCATTTACAACAAATAAGCTCAAGACCAGCTAGGGTTGAGGAGTATCTTACAATACAATATAAAATGGTGTACAAGCCCTAAGACAAAAATTCATAAAATCGAAATTCTATGAATAGAAACAGCACACACATTAAAAAAGTAAAAACAAAAAAAAAAAACCTTTAAATTTCGGAACTAGGGCGTCTCTTATGATGACATGTCTGAAAGGGACCACACAATTAAAAACTCAAGGATTTACACATTTTCAGCTGTAGAGTTGTGCGAGTTATTTAATAATTTTTTTATGTATATTACAAGTTATAACTATTTTACTACCACGTTTATTTTTGTATATTTTCTATGCATCTTCGTCTAGCGTAGTGTAATGCAAATATTTTATATTCTTGTATGTGACTTTACAAGAGATCTATATCAGCAATAAAGTTGCATTTTTTTAAAGAAACGCTTAGTAATATATGATTCTTATCGGATACGGGTAGGTTCGCTTCTGAGCCTGTTTTTTGTTGTTGTTGCGCCGATAATGCAATTTGAATAGCTTACGCTATATAACGTCATTATGTGTTATCGTATATGCCCGTGTCATTCTTAGTATACGTTGTTAACTTTATTTTCTGCTGGTGATCCTGTCATTGTGGAGCTTACCATGGTGGTCAGAGTTGACGGGGTACCAACTGTAGATCTGACCATAAAGTTGACCATGACGGCTGTGGTGCTGGCTTAGCGGCAGAAGAGCTGACGATGGAGTTGGCGACGCAGCTTGCTGAACGGCGGCCATACAGCTGAATGAACAGTGTTTTGCTGTTGAGTAGCAGGATATCAGGTGTTGCTGACCGATTGGTGGGCGCTGCTTGCTTGATCGACCAAGGAATTAAATGGTGGTCGGTGACTACCCGTAATGCTGTCTGCTTGATTGATCAGTGTGACTGGTGGTACATGTAATCTTTAAGCTGTGGGCTAATTTTGGAATTTGTTAATTGCAATGTTTTGGAACTGTAAAGATATTTTTATGATATCTGTCCCGTCGTTTCGCTTTTTTACTATTTTGATCAGGTACCTCTTTTTCCACTATTTGAGTGAATACATAATTTTACTATGAGTTAAGCTCATCATTTGTACTGAGTAAAACATCGTTCTTTTCGTTCTGTGAATCATCAACATTTGTCCTTGTACTAGGTAAGGTCATTTACTTGTATTCACTGTGATGTTACATTTTTAGGTTCATTTGGATTGTGTCAATTTGTCAAATATTTGGATCTTATACACGCACGTATTCATCATAATTCTTTTTTCATTCAAGTCATTCATTAATAAACATGGTTATAAATATACAACCAAAAGTGATCTGTTACAATTGCCAAAATCCAAGCCGGTTATCTTGTTACAGAGAGGTAAAATGTATTTAACTGCATACACATTAATATTTGTGACTGAAAGTGGGTTAACACCCGTAAAATGATATGTTGAATGATGTAGCAAACACAATCGATACAGTAAACAAAATTGTAAGTTTATATTTAACTATTTTTCCACCTATATACATTTCTCGGATGAAACTAAGCTCCATCCGTGTCCCCATAAGCGCAATAAGCTAGAAAAGATTTTATTTTGGACTTTTATGTACAAGTAAATATTAAACATGAAATCAGTAACTCAATTCATCCATATTAGAGCGGCAATTTTAGATTTATGTCGGGAGAGTAAGAAGCAGTGGATCTTGAGATTTGGAATTTTTCACAAGTTCAGGCCCCAAATAGCTTGAATAATTACTCTTTCTGTCAAAATAACTACCTTATTTTTAGAAAATTTTTGAAAACATTATTTTGAGATTTAAATAAACAAAAGTATAAAAAAAAAACTTTCAAACATTATATTTAGAAAGAAAATCACAGTCCTACCACATACAGGAAGATAAAACAGTTGGACCCTAAATGACATCTGCTAATATTGACATTGAAATTCTAATAAATCAAGGCAACGTATCTTCTGAATCTATGTGAAACTTTACAAAAGGGCTTTCTTCCTCGATTTTAGATCGACGAAAACATGGCTAAAGATATGCCCCTCCCCCTTTTTCAAAAGAACCGTGCGTAAAGTTGCGTAGTCTCGAGTATCCATAAAGACCTAAATTGTGCCTTGTCATTGTTCATGACACTAGCATTTATCATCATGGATGAAAAAGTGTGCAAAATATAATTAACAGTATTTACACAGTCCTTTAACAGAGAACACGTGTAAAGCTGTTCATCGGTCATCCGCTTCGGCCACCATTGGTACCGATTTTTTTGGGTGCTGAGAGGGGTACATAGGTCAGTTACTTCCCTATGATATTGAAGGTTGCGATTTAGTCAAGTCGGAGCCTTGCATTTCCGGTTTACTTCGTCTATATTCAATACTCGTGATATTCTCAAAAGTGCTTGACGAGCCTCAATGAAAAAGTGAGTTACCTATATTATTAGACATTTCCATGAAAAAGGAAAAGCAAACTGGCCAGTCACAGTGATGATTAAATTTGTTCAAATGACTGTTTAAATTTTTGCCCAGAATGTTTTCATATTTTTTTATTTTCTATACTACGGTCATTAAATACAATTTATTGTATTGCGTATTTTATAACATGGAATTTATATGCTATTTTGTGTGCAAAGTGTTGTAAATAACATATGTCGAGTAATCTTCCTGTCTGTAGTATGTTTTACGTACACATGCAAACAAACCAGGAATAACTTTAAATTATAAATTATAAATATATACTGGCTGAAAAAATTGCAATTGTATTCTTGTATTAGTAGTTTGTACCAAACTCCCACCATCACATTGTTATTAAAATTTACAACCAGTACACGTTTCCTTCTTCCCCTGATAGCCCTTCTCATTCTACTTCTCCTTCTCATTCTTCTTCTTCTTCTTCTTCTTCTTCTTCTTCTTCTTCTTCTTCTTCTTCTTCTTCTTCTTCTTCTTCTTATTATTATTATTATTATTATTATTATTATTATTATTATTATTATTATTATTATCAACAGCAGCATACGGTTATTGCTTAGTGCTATTGATAATGTAAATACCAAGATAAAACTATCATTCAAAACAGAAAAAAAAACTTACCATGGTTGGTTACAGTTTTGTGGTCGTCTAAGTTAAAAGGCTGCTTGCAAACTTATCTATTTACTTTGGTGTGACTACTTTTAAAAATCCTGCTATGCCACACATTATGGTGTGCAACCACGCATTCCGACGTTCTTTACTTTTAGGAAAGTTATGCCTGCCCTTCTGCGTAGGGTTTGGTACGACACGTGACGTTTCAGGCATAAATTAATATCATTTTTGTTACTCAAATGTCAAACGTTTAATAGACAGCAATAGACCTCGAAATAAAATCAAAAGTGTTCCGAACAATGAACCCACTTGCCTGCAGCGCCATCTAAAAATATCGACTGGGGAAGACAACCGGTAGTTGTCCCTAATTGAAGATGCAGGTTTCAACCATATACAATTAAATAAATGCCGTGGGGCATATGACTCTCACCAAATACAAGCTTGCAACCAGGTTGGGTCTATACCTATGAAAATAGGTTTGATCACGAACTTCCAGAAATTTAAAGCAATTGAATTTGAATACCATGGAGATACAATAGGTTTACTGTGCGAGCTGAAATATTACAGTTCTGTGTGGAATTAGCTGTCCACTATTGGTTAATAATGAAAATTAAAATTTTAGTGAAAACGAATCTATTTAACGCTTCTTCCATGTATAACTTAGAAAACATAGAAAATGTTATATTATGGAATTAAGTCCATTTTGCGGACTTGTTTTGGAAACCCATTACAGCCATTAGCCCCCCCCCTGTAAATATAAAAAGGCTCATATGGGTTTCCTCAACACAGACACTTATATCGAATATATATCTATAATGAGAGATATAAGTTTGATCATGGGCTTTAATATATTGAAAGTTATTGAACTTTTAATAGCATTATGTTTCCATAGGTTTGCTGTAGGAGCTGAATTAGTACCTGAGTCATGTAGGACCGACTGTGCTAATTCTGTTGCCATAGAAACCTATGAAAACACCATGATATTAAACAATTATATACAATTTAAAGTTCTGAGTACTCATAATCAAACCCGTTTGTCAGTACAGATGCATCTTGGATGACCGCGGCATTTTCTGGCCCTACACGAATTTGAAACATGCGCTTCAGTTCCTCGCCAAAGAATCAAAGAATCGCGACTGTTAATACACTGAAATTCCATTCATAAATCAATGCATATTTTTTTTTTCAATTCTTCCAAGTAAGATAAGATCTCGATAGATTAATCCTTTTGTCTGGTTCTATGATTCTTAGCTCCCCGAGTTGCCCTCAACCATATTAAGTGAGCAACTCGACGAACCCATATTGTCAGGTGATCAAAAATTGCTTTGTATTGATAGACCTAGGTAATCTAAACGCTGTACATCTATTCATTTAATATTCTGTTTGTTAGTGACACAACGTGAACTTCACTAATACTTTCGATTAGAACTATAGCAGTCGTTATCTTGTGTTCAAGCTTAACCAACAATTGTCATATAATTACTTTTACTAATATTTTTTGTGTGCGCAAGTGTGTGTGTGTGCGTATGCCTGTGCCTCTGCATCTGTGTATGTGTGTGTGTGTGTGTGTGTGTGTGTGTGTGTGATTTGGATTTTTGACGTAACTGTAACAAGTTTTCAGTCATATCGATACGATGTCTGCAGGGTGACAGTTTATAGCGATGTCTAGCACTGGGAAATCATGCAGCAGACATGTAGCACCATGCTGTCCAATCCTAACACTAGCCTCTTAATGCTGAGCGGCAAGCGAGACAGCTGTTAGTACCTTTTTTATATGTCTTTGGTATGACTCGGTCGGGGTTCGAACCCATGGCCTCCCGCATCCGAGGCGGACGCTCTAACTACTTTGCTATCGGAGCGGTTTTTGGGCTTATTTTTGCTAGTAAGCGAAGAGCACACACAACGATATTTTGTCAATATTGCACATTTTACAGAGTGTCATCTAAAAAAAATCCTTCTCCGATCGATTCCTTGATAAATTTTACGTCGCAGTTGATATGAGGTGATGTAAGGCAGCCTAAATATAGATATAAATTATGACGAAAATATCACCCCTCTTTCACGAGGGTGTGAAGATAACGATTGTTTTGCAAATATTGCACACTTCACACCATGTAAAATATTCTCGTTGCAATAATCTTGCTCAGTTTTCATCAATATTGATATTCCTTTGTCCAAAACAACTCAGACTTTGCCAAATATTAGAATCGAAATAGCAACCCTATTCCACGAGGGGGGTGAATGTGACGATATATGATTCAATATTGCACATTATTCCGACTACATCGTGTAAAACAAAAATCATTTGCAATCGATTCCCTAATATCTTTCACGTCGGCATTGATGTAAAGCGATAGATGACAGCATGCACTAGCAAAAGATTTAAGACTAAATTACCATTTCCTTTATATGACAGATGATTGGAGTGATGAGGATATTTTGCCATATAAGTGTCTCTGAGATTAAAGCATCTGAAAGTTCGATCTGTAATTGATTCATCGATCAAGTATACATTGATATTGATATTGATCCTGACAATCAAGATTTTGACAACAATTATAACCAAAACACAATCTTCTATCACGCTATCATGGAGGGAGACTGCTGTTTTGACCAATATTGGACATTTCTGACTGTCACCTAAAAAATTACATTTACAACTGACTCCTTAAATTAAGTGGATTAGCCCATTAACCCTCAACTTGTGGTTGAATCTGAAATTACCATTAAACGACCTTTTTAGGTGGAGGGTGCCCCAGAATTAAGTTTGGGTGTAGTAATGTTAGAATTTCTTGCTGTGTTATTCCTTGAACAATTTTACATTGATACCAATATCTTTTTTGCATACACTATTTTCATTTGACCCAGGTTTATGTAGGAAACATCGTCAGGTAATTATGAGGTTGCGAAACCTGTGATGGACCGGTCTCCATTCTAAGGGAGTTAAAGAAATCTCAGTCGCTTACGACATAAACAAATCCAATAAGCTCAGGCTTAAGAGCCAATGCGGTCTAAGTCAGCATGGTGCGAGGTGATGTTGGATCAAATCAATACTGATAGGTAAGACTTTAAATCGTATACATATAGTGTCTCTAAAGGTTGATAATTGTTTGTAACAGTGTCTCTAGTGGTACGACAGTTACTACTACTAGTGTCTCTAATGGTGTAACAATTGCTAGTAATAGTGTCCAGTGGTGTGGCAAGTACTAGTAATAGTGTCTCTAATGGTGTGACCATTGCTAGTAATAGTGTCGCTAGCATTTTGGCAATTGCGGGTAATAATGTCTATAGTAGTGTTACAGTTACTAGTAATAGTCTCTCCAGGTGTGACAACTGCTAGTAATAGTGTCTAGTGGTGTGACAATTACTAGTCAGTGTCTCCTGATGTAACAACTAGTAGTCAAAATTTCTCTAGTGGTGTAACAATTGCTAGTAATAGTGTCTCTTGTATTGAGACATTTCCTAGTAATATTTTCTCCAGTGGTGTGACAATTACTAGTAATAGTGCCTCGGACAATTACTAAAAATAGCATATCTAATTGTCTGACATTTACTAGTAATAGTGTCTCTGGTGGTGTGACAATTGCTAGTAATAGGCGTTTCTTGTTTTGTGCAAGTTACTAGAAATTGTTTTATCGTGCGAATCAGCCAACTCAGCACCTCATTTATTTTATCTGGGATCAATGGCAGGGTCACCAGATGTTATATGACGTGTAAAATTGCATGTTGTCCCAACACGTGCATATATTGACTTGAGGGAACAAAAACTGAATGTTTCACAAAATGGACTAAATATACAAAATACACATTCTTTTCCTATTTTCCGAACATTATTTCATATAATTCTAGAATGCATTAACTTAGGAACATAATGCATGGTTGTGAATAAGGTTTATGTGAACAAAGTGTTATAAACCTAACAAATATATTTTACATGTGATACATACAAAACGTGATTAGGGACTACTAAGGGTCGATTGCGAAATATGAACTTCCAATACTGTCTCAAGATTTCAATGAAGTGAAACATTACAAATCAAATATTGCTCTTTTAAAATGCACTTAATACTAAAGAGAAGGAAATTTATAAATTCCTAAATTCTCGAACCTCGTATCAAGACATGATTGTATGAAGATTTGTACTGCTGTGGGCAAAGCTAGATAGGTTTAATAGTCTACCGTTCGTAGAACAAATGATCTTCACCCCAATTGGTGCGTCAATTGTTATTACGCTTTCCCTCATTAATGCTTATTACAGGTGTGTGAAATACGCAATATTTTTTACAGTTGGGCAAAGATAAATACTTCATTATTTGATTTAACCCAGAACTTACGTCAACAAAGCTTTTAACGAAATGCCACGATTGATACAAAACAAGATAATCATTCATTATTAATCTGTACTGTAAAAACATGTCCTCTGCCAAAACAGATCTGTCTGTTAGATTCAAGAGTTATAAAGACCCAGTCGACAATTTTTTTTATGCTGCTATTTTATGCTGCTAACTGTATTCTTTGGAACGAAATATTGTCTTACTCATGACTATCCGTTATAGTCCTTTCTGTCTCGTTCGGTTATCCGAAATGACTTTCGTTTTGTTTCGGTTCGGTAACTACTGCGTGTACTCGCTAATTCGCCGAAAGATCAGAATGTCTGCTGTTTGTTAGTAGTAATCAGTAGAACAAACAACATAGACACTGATTCACGGATTATTATGCGACAGCAGATTAGAGTCGAATCGGCTTGCAGTTGGACTATACTGATTGTGATTATGATTTTTAACGTAGATTTTAGCAATTTTTCAGTCATAATGCCACCATGTCTGCAGTGTGGCAGTTTTTAGTGATGTTTAGCAATGGGGCATCATGCCGCAGACATGTAGCATGATGTCCCACCCAGTCACATTATCCTGACACAAGGGCAGACCAGTCCTAACTCAAACCACTTAATGCTGAGTGTCAAGCGAGGCAGCTATTAGTACAGTTTTTGTTTGTCTATGGTATGACTTGACAGGGATCAAACCCACGACCTCCCGCATCCGAGGCGGCCGCTCTAACCACTAGGCCACCGGAGTGGTTTATATACAGACTCATGTTTGCTTAACCCCAGCTATAAAGTCTTATATAAGATATAATCAACCTGTTTGGGAATATTACCGCGGCCATGTGTTTGATGTCATATTACCGCGGCCATGTGTTTGATGTCTAAAGATTGTTGCGGGCTAGTGATAACTTACGCAAGGTTACATGACCCGCTGAAAATTGGAATCCTGAATCGGCAAAGTCTATAGATGACACCATCTAAACAAAGGCTTGCAGTTATCACATCTAGGTGTTAAAGCTAAAGCTTGGTCCAAAGATGAAATGGAAGTCCACGTAGTGAACGGACGCTTTTGTATCCGTCCCCACTTTGACAGACAGAGAGAGACACATTGTTCTCTAAGTTTGATTGGATCACAGCGATATCCAATCGGAATTGAGATAGAGGGTGAGATTTCAGTGCAAGCCGAATGATAACTTTCAGAATTCGTAAGCTAAAATTTAGCACTCGCCTAGAGTGATTGTAGATCAATCGGGTTACTCCGAGAACGAAATCACTTGTAATTTGGCGGCAAAACGTAAAGGTACATTCTAAAGCAAGAGAAAGTTTCGAAAGGTTGGTAAGTTATTTGCTCGATGTTTGCAGAATATTACGGCATCATATTTGTAATTATTTATAGTATGTGTTCTTAATTACCCGAATCTTTTAGTACGTGTAATTACTTTTGTAGCGTTTCATGTACGTGCGTATTTGAGAAATGTACAAGAGCCTATTTAGAGAATTGTTAGATTCGAGTCTGATTATTGTGATATTGGTCAGTATAAATGGATTAGGAATATATAATAATCTGACGAAATTTAATGATGAATATATAAGTAGTAATTGATACCGTGCTGTAGTATGAAGTTTGTTTTACCATACAAAACTTTATGGGTATCTCAATGTGAACGAATGCATGATATAAGAATTTATTAGCCGTTTTCTGACGATATGCTATGTATAGTGTGAGATGAGAGAGCTTAGAAAAAAGATTGCTCCATCTTTGTGTTTTTACAGGAAGCTTTTAGGGATCGGAGACTTCAACACCTGGAGAAAGAACTGAGTCTGTAGCCTAGACAGTCGAAGTGGACAGATGAGTGGTTGTGGTAGGGAAGTGGAGGGAGAGGAGAAGAGTCTATAGAAAGTGAAAGAGGAGAAGGAATTTGGAGAAAAGTTGAGATAGAAAAGAAAGAATTGGGAGAGATAAGAGAAAGGATACACCAGATGAGTAGAAATACAATGACAGTTGGAAATTAATCTCACACTGTTAATCAAGTGCAATAGGCTTATTAAAAAGACGAGCGAAATGATTGTAATTGGAAATACGAGTCGTTTGATTATTGAATTGTTATTGTTATTGTTATTTATTGAATTCCATCTTTTTTTATATTTAACCATCTAACAGTCGGCACTGATGATTGGGGACTGAGCTTTACATCTGTTTCAGTAAATTTAACTTCCAGCAAAATTGAGCCCTGTGGGATTTCTATAATAATTTAAATAAAACATTTGGAGCACCCCAACCCCAAGCATAACAATCTTCACACATGTACTATATATGATATTGCCAGAGTTAATGGAGTGAGACCATATTTGGTGGGAAAGTCTATATAAACAAGGTAATTCAAATTTTTGAACATTTTCTTTTATAGTATTACTTTTACTATGCGACTTCTGATTGTCATCTTGTATAATAAAGCTAGATTAATTCGACTGCATCACGATGACCTATGTTTAGTTTTTCTGTTGGTTTGCTTACAACCAGTACCTCATGACCACTCCACGTCAGCGCAATAATAGGTCAAATAAAGTGTAAATTTGAACCGATAACGAAGTATGGCCTATGGCTAACCGTATTTGTCCGCTCCTATTTGCAAATATCGGCGATAATTTACTCATAAAAAGCTACACACTCATAATATACAGAAAAAGGATGAAGGCAATTTTTTAAATTCATAATGCATTAGTTCATGATAGCATTTTTCTAAAATCAATTTCATGCATTCATTGTAAAGAAAGAGTTTTTAAAAAGAAAATGTTATATGGTAGAGATTATGACAGAAGTAAGTTTGTAAACATACCTTATTTTTGTTCTAAAATAAACACTCCTTTCAGTCCAAATATTCACGGTGTACACATAAATGAAATCGCAGCTCTCCTCTGTTAGTTCGTGCTCGAGATAACAAAATTAAATTCCGATAAAATTATTACTGTATGGAGTCATAAGGAAAAGTACGCAAGCTCAAACTGGTCTATTGTTGACCATGTAGTTTTACAGAAAAATAGAGCAAACTGGCGTGACTTTGTTGACGAGTATGGCTTGTTAAGTAGGATTGCAAGAGAACAGAGGTTATTCTATGGTCAGAGTTACAATATTACGGATTTAACTTGAGAGTGACTTTCCGTAACATACCAGTTTCTTCCAAAGCAATTGTATGCATTATAAAATCACGGGAACAAATGTTATTGAGCGCTATTTTTCGTGTCTCTCTGTAATCATGAAATGAAGATGTTCAGAACATTTAGTGAGGGGATTTGATGGATTCTTTGATTAAAAGTTAACCAATGGAATTTCTTGCGAGATAAAAGGACACATAATTAAGGAACCTGTCAGATCGAGGCTGAAAGATTTGGGGCGTCGTGACACGGGTGCATACACTTAATTATAAGAGGAATGCATTTATCAGGGTACAATTGAGAACAAAAAAAGACAGTTCATAGCTCGGTCACGACAGTTCGTTCCCTCTTGATGAGAACATTGTCATAGTTTATTGTTCATGTTCCAAAATGTTAATTTGACCTGACAAATACACGTGACATGACCCCTTTGATTTAATGGTATGGAGAAATGTACCTTAAACTTCGAATCTGCACAGTTTTTTGAGAAAAAAAAGAAAGTTCAAGTAATCCAAGATATATTTGCTACAGATGAGTAAATAAAGTACGTACATGTTAATGACTATCATGTTGAGCCACAAAAATGTGTTCCGCTCGAAATCGCATCACAAATCCAAACTGATGACATTCCTGTTTGATTAATGTGCCCCGATTTAGAGGCGTACTAACGACAAGGGCTAAAGGTGTGTGTGTGTGTGTGTGTGTGTGTGTGTGCGTTTGTGTGTCTATATGAGTGTGTGTGTGTGTTTCGGTTTTTAACATAGCTTTAATATTTTGTGTCATATCGCCACTATGTCTGCATTGTGACAGTTTATAGTTATGTCTAGCAATGGGGCATCATGCCGCCGACATGTAGATTCATGTCACATAGGGGTCAAATAACTGACACCAGGCCTATCAGTCCTAACACTAACCTCGAAATGCTGATCGACAAGTGAAGTAGCTGCTAATTCCATTTTTTTAATAAGTCTTTGGTATGACTCGGCCGGGGATCAAACGCGCGATCTCTCGCATCCAATGCATAGCTAAGGATTAATGCTACCCTGGAATACATAAGGAATACTAAGGAAATATGTGACTTTGCTATTGCATTTCAGTTAGAGTTATATAAGGAAGTAGAATATAGTGCGTACGGTACAGGATTGTTTCAGTTATTATTTTGTACACAATGCCATAAAAAATTACAGCATATATTTCGATTTCGGTGATAGGGTTTTCCCAAGTTAAGGACGATGGCAAATTTGTAAAAAAAGTGTACATCTTCAACTTTTAAATTTGCTGACTTTGACATATATGAACCAAATACGTTCTTATTGTCCAGAAACTTATGAGATTGGGGGTGGGGTTAATTCATGGTTTATTCTCAAGCGTAAGACGCGCTTTCAAACGTAATCTCGTTTTAAGTTCGTGTCAGTAAGATTCAAAGTGAAAATAGGGATTTTTAAATCAGCGCGTGATGGCATGCTTTGTCGCTGAAGTTTTCTGATTTTCTACACAGTAACGGTTAAAGGACATTGGCTGTATTTTTTATACACACGGACAAAGAATAACGTATGTGTCAAACGTCATAGTCAGTTTCGTTTGTTTAAAGCTATTAGACGTATGTGACATTGCATGTTATTAGACACATCAGCTACTCCCAAGCAATTTATTGGTGGTTGCTGTTGTAACGGCACTATCAACACATTAATGGCTATATCATGCGTTGTAAACAAAAAAGAGGCCAAGTGCCTTTCCTACTGACACATCGAGTCAACCGACCAAGGCTGGCCTGGGCGAGTGCCGAATCCTCAACTCAAGAATTACGAGATAGAGACTGGGCTACTCCAGTTCCTACTCTTAGTTAAATGCTGCTCGCTAGTTGTCGTATTCATTGCTGACAAATTAAATTGAAAGTCATGCATATATCACCGGGCATCTCTAAGGGTGCACCAGACTTGTCAACATTTCTGGTAAAAAAAGGAAAGATAAAACACCAAACAAATAAAACCACCAATCCGAGTCCGTAAAGCCATTTTTGCGGACACCTCAATTTTCCATCTTTGAATAATTTTACTGCTTGGCACCATTTAACCTTTCCCCGTTTAAGAAATACAAACGAGTTTATATATGTTTTCCCTGTCCTATCGTATTTTTTATGGTGTTCTGGTTAGTCTCTTAAAATTTTTGAATGAGACTACTCGAAGATATCATCCAATTAGGTGACCATTCCCTGTATTATGTCCCTATTTACCTCTACTACAACTTCCTGTTACCTCAACAGGGACAATTTCGCTGCTGTTTTTTAGTCACTTCCGGCTATCATTATAGCTCTCTTCTGGGGGAGCCTTCTTGTCCTTTACTGGCACGCTGGTTCCGAAGCTTTGGTCCGTCAACGAGAGTAAATCTATACCGTCGTCTGTGCCAATAACACGATCATCAGCATACTGGTTACATGAAACACCACAGAGTTCCAGGACTCCCCGTTACAAAAACAACTCTACTGCAAGAATGAGAGCAGACACCGGGATCCGGCTTTTCTCGTGTGGCGTCGGCCATTGTATAATATATTACATCCACTATATAACAGTAGATCAAACTACTGTTATTATTATTTACATTGTTGATAAATATGATACTTGTATAATTGTTGAAACTATATTTTACGACAATGCATATATTAGCATTTTGTTTTAACAATTTTGATATTTTTTCTCAATTTTGGAACATAGTCGTCTTCGGTAAATAGGCCAACACCCTCTTTGGTATAATATGCTGACTGCAATGTGCCCGTTAAAAATGCCGAGCAGCAGTTTCAAAATTCTGAGCACACAGGAAAAATATTAGAGGGAACTTTGGCTTACAGATTAGGTTCCTTGCTCTTTCTTTCATCAATCGTAGCAAACTGCAGACGCAAAGATCTTCGGTGCGTGATGCGAAGGCTGAGCTGATATAGCCATTTCTACTCCTCTTTGTAATTATAAGCGTATATACTGTAGTTATAAGCCGAAACGAAAATGATCATAGACGACTGCTCAAGACGGGATGAAAAAAAAAAAAACAGAAAGAAGTACCATGGCTAATACTGTATGCCCCTTTATAAAATATGGTAGCAGAATTATGAGGAAAAAATCCTTTACTGAGTCTTGGTAACTCTTAAATCTTAAAGGCCGATCTATTTTGGCAGGATATATTCTCTGTAGTACAAAGTACAAAGTAATGACAAATTCAGCCCAACGCATAGAATAAAGAACACTTTCAGTGCAAAATAATGAAGAATATAGTCCAAGGCAAAAAATACAAAACACTTGCAGTACAAGTAATAAAGAATAAAGCCCAACGCCAGAAATACTCGTCAATTGCAGCACAAGTGATGAAGAATGTGAAGTCAAGCGTACGGAATAGGCAGAACTTGCAGTGTAATGAATGAAAAATTCATACATACACACACGCACTAATATATATATATATATATATATATATATATATATATATATATACACACACACATATTATATATGTATATATGTATTCATATGACCGAACTCGTTTGCTAAGCATGTTGGCACAACAGGGATGCTTTCGGTCCTTCCAAAGTCAATGTTGATGACAGGTCAAAGTCTCATTTCCTCAACTGTATCTCTCCAGCCTATTCGATTCATCAACCGTAACTTGGTTGTCTGTTCCCCATTCCCACAGCGTGGTGCATATAATGAACTGTTTTCCCTTTAACTAAAAATCAAAACACATCGGAAATATTTGTCAGCTTCTGTTTCTTTTAAGATCGAACAATAATCTCCACTTTTGTCACGTCAGATATCATCGTATCTTAATTCAACAGAACTAAGGCTAATTTGGGTCAGTTTGCAGCTAATACACACGAGCCTATAAAATTTATGTCTTTCTCTAGCGGACAGCCGCATTCCTAAATGGAATATGACCTAGACACAACAAACCGTACTACTCCACAATGGAATATGACCTAGACACAACAAACCGTACTACTCCACAGTGGGCATAAATCACTAAATGGACTGTGTCGGTCAGCTTGTGCCGATTTATCGATTGAAAAGACTTCACAACTTAATTACAATAATGAATTAATGGACTACAAGTCTAGTCATCCCAAAGTACTTGCTAACTAGCAATTCATTAGCACAATATTTCCAGACACAGTAAAATTAATTTTTAGGCTATATGAATCGTATCATTTTAGAATGATAAATCTACATAATTTTCACAATTAGTGTCATATGTGTTGCATGAAATGCTTAGATTATAGGATTCCTGTTACATACAACTAGTGAATTCGAATAATTATTTCAAAATTCATATTAAGATAATATTGTATTTCATTGTTAGAATGCATGTGTTATTTAACATTCAAAGACAAATGAATGCAAACAAATAACTTCAGAACGCAAGGCAAATTGCAGTATGAATTTAAAACAAATACTTGCAACAATCAGAAACTTATGTCAATGACCATGTTGTATTCGATTGAGGCAAACCTTTTTCTTTCCAAGACTAGCTTTTTTTTAAAAGCCAAATCTTCCTTTCCGTGTCCCTCAACTTCTAAACACTCGACCTTTAACAATAATGAGAGAATACTTTTTACTCACCAGGTTGCAAGAACGTTCCATTCCGAAAGATAAAAAAAAAGACTCGAACTGTTTAATTTCGAGTAGGAAATTACTTAAAAAATTGAATTTCGTCTGGGAAACACGCTCCCGTAATGTAAGTTAGCCAGTCAGGAATAACTTTATCTAACTGCTAAATAGTGAACACACTCATCGGAGTTAGAATATATTAGGGCTGTCATATTGTTGAGGCGCTTTATTTTGGTTATCATTATCTAGGAGAAGTTTGACCACAAAGTTGTTGCCTTAGTCGAGTAAAGAATCAACATAAATTATGAAAATAATGGACGGAATAATGCAGATCTGAGCAGAGATTTAGAACATAACACGAGCCAAGGATATAAAATATAATTTATTTCAAAGTCAACGTTAATGACAGATCAGAGGTGCCGAGTTCATGCCTCTTCTCACTATATCTCCACTCATTCGGCTATTCAACCGTACTTTTTGGTTAACTGTTCTCCTTTCCACTGTTTGGTACAGATATGGAGCAATTTCTTCTTATACTTTTCCAAAACTCGCTCCATTTTCTATGAAGCCGAATCTATTTGCTTCAGTATCCTCAACTTTACAGCCGCCCGTCCTTTTTGCAATTTCAGGAGAAAATTACTTATTACTGGTCTTGAAGTCAGGCGTCCCCTTCCTCAGAAAACTTTGGACTGATTAATTTCATCAATGCTAATATTTAAAGCCATTAATTTCTTCTGTGAAACTCACCGCATCGTTTGCTTAACCAACCAGGATTAATTTTATCTAACTGCCGCAAATTTATCACGCCCATCGAACTTCATTCTCTTCCGTCTTTACTAACTGTTTCTCGAAATTTTAATTTTATTACACTTATTTCAAATGGCCGATTTTGCCTCTGGATTGTCTCTACTTTGAAATTTCTATCTACGTAACGGCAAGTTAAGGTAACTCTCGCACCGTTATTCTAGTGGATCCTAATTAAGATCCAACAATGCTTCCAAAAATAAGAAAGTCTACTGTCGTAGGCTGGTGATTTATTAATGTTAATAGTTACGTGTCACGCTGACCACAACAGCATTGACTTCAGTTAACGTGCAATAAACACATTTCTTCAAAATTCACTTTGTTACTGAATAATTTGCCCTATTTTGCCTTTATTAATAACTTTTTATGGAAGAAACAAGCTTTAAATGACACTAAATGACAATAATTTTATTTAGACTGTCACTGTTTTGCCGTTTCCCTCTGCAAAACCCCAAGTTAACATATCTGTCTAACCATTACTGAAATGGAATATAAATGAAGATCAACCAGGCCCCTTAACAGGAAGATTAAATCATCGCAGACTAGCGATTCGTCATGTGACTAGCCCAAAGTTAAATTGATACGTAAGACACTGACGGCGACAAATTTTATGTTGCATACATGCATAAACTTGTGTGTGTATGTGTGTGTGCGTGTAAAAAGTTTGATCCAAGTGGCTTATATTGTATAAAAGACACTTGATGCAATGAGCTATACATTTTCAATATTTTCAACCCTTTTCTTCAGCAGTACATTATTTCCTTTGATAATTTGAGCATGTGCCTATACACAAGTCTAGGAGTTAGGCGTAGGCACAATTCAGACGGTTTAGTATAAAAGATAATATTTTATTATTTTATGGATTCAGTATCATTAAACTGAAATGTAGAATCAATATGTTAGAACGTGGTTCTAATTTCTCTATCGACAATGAGGCGCCCCGAGTGGCCGAGTGGTCTAAAGCGCTGTCCGTTACGGATCATTTCCATCTCACCTCTGTCTGTGTGGGTTCGAGTCTAAGATTCGGCGAATGTAGATATGTGAGAAAGCCTGCCAGTAACTTCTCGTGGGTCGGCGGTTCTTTCCGGTGATTTTCCCGGTTTCTCGTAGGTTGAAATGATTGTTTGCATATACTTTATTTACAATCTTGCGTTGGGTTTCTGAGTTCATTTACTTCCGACTTACATGAACAACAGATGTGAGGTTATTAATAACTTCATAAATATGAGCTCTAAGCCAAACCAAGCCAATCTCAGTTTGCATATAGAAACTGTATACTTAACATAATATAATTTTATTGATCCGACGTATGCAAAAAGCACAGTATCAGTTTAATACTTAATTCTTATACAATGCATTGTTGCATAAGTGAAAGTGAATGAATGAAGAAAACCAGTGTGCAAGTAAATCGAGAGAGATCGAGAGAGAGAGAGAGAGAGAGAGAGAGAGAGAGAGAGAGAGAGAGAGAGAGAGAGAGAGAGAGAGAGAGAGAGAGAGAGATCAGAAAAAAATAAAGATGTGTTAAGTACGGCTGTTTGACATGGTGGATTTATTAATACTAATCTGGGGAACTACTTAAAATATACTGTACGTAAATACATGATTTAATGTCTTTCCGAGTATATTAAAATCGTAAAATGAAATTATGTGAACAAATGTGTTTAGGCCACAAAGTATCACTATAATGGCTGGTGACTGGTTTCAGTGAAGGTTTTAATATTTAAATGGTATCATAGGTCTATAAAAAAAACCTCGCAAATAATTGCAACTACATGATACCACTCCGTCTTATTTGAAATTAATTTTGATTACTAAACTTTAGACCAGAACGGATTTCATTTGGCTGGTCGTGATTATTTAACCGATTCTAAAGGAATTTGCAAACGAGAACGATTAATGTATTCACGCATGAATCTGGTATTAATTACAATTAGTTTGATAGACTAGTGTCGTAATACATGCTGAATGGGTTTCAATTTTCCCGTCTACGAGTCAGAAATTTGGACCCCACCACTGTTAATGGGGGAGGAAGCTCGAGTGGTTAAGTGGTTTAAGGCACTTGCCTTTACATATCACATTTCATCTCTGTTCGCGCAGTTTACCGTCTCGGCTCCACTAACGTGGGTGTGCGAGAAAGCTTGCCTGTAGCTTCAAGGTTTCGATAACCGTATCTACCTACACCTTGGTGGATCGAACAGCTATATTGGTGCTCTGTCCTAGCGACATCTATTGTGTTTCATGTGTTGCTTCCTTAGTATGTAATCCCAACTAACCAATAGCGTGGTGCATTGTACATCGACCGAAAAAGATGGTAATTGATCTAAAAAGGATACCTTGTTAAATCATCGAAACTGTGACTATGTACACGAACGAAGCCATTTTTTTTTCGGGCCATTCAAGTTGTATGCTCACCTTGTTTCGATCACGTAAGAACATTAGTCACAAATTAACAACTTTGGATGAGGTGGCTTGCCGCCGCATCCAGTGAAATTCAGACCCGAATCATAAAAATGACTGCTTGATATGCCAAGGTGTAGATAAGGTTATCTGAACCTTGTCTGCGAAGATGAGCTTCCAGTGGACCGGTGGTGTTTCCCTGGTGGTTCAGTGCCGTTTTAATGCATAGGCATGCTAGGCACGTGCCTAGGGCCCCGCGCAGCAGAGAGCCCCTCGGCGGCCCTGCCGCAGCCCCAAAAACAAAATTTCGGTGTCGGTTGAGTTAGCAGTTTTGTGCTTGTGCCTAAAGCCCCCAAACGTCTTAAAACGGCTCTGACGTGTTTCCTACATCAGATAACTGGCCGTATTGTATAACTTGTTATGTGGCGATAAATGGCGTTAAACCCGAAAAACCCTGACCATTATTGCTTCTTTGTAACCTCCTGGATTGTAAAGCAAGGGGTTTTATTTGTGTTTTTTTATTTTCTATGATGTAAGTGACTGAGAATGCTTAAAACGATTAAACTCCCTTAGAACAGGATGCCAGTCAATCACAGGTTGCCGTACCTCACACAATTAGCTGATAGTGATACCAACTTGCTGCTGCGTGAACTGGAGCGGGCCAAAATTACATGAATTTCTAAAGCAGAAATGCCACGGCAGGATTTGGACCCAAGGCCGTAGAGAGCTATCATCGGCACCCGGGTAAGAAACACTCTGGCCTCTCATAGTTATTTTCTAATAAAATTTGTCTTTTATAAAATTAAAGTGTTGTTTGGCCCTGGCCCCATTACGTGTCCAGGACCCAAGGATGTATCCCCGTTGTCCCCGGCCCCCTTGTCAGCCCTGTTAGGACCCAGAAAGATTTGATCGCGAAACTAATTCCTTTAAGTTCGTTTAGATTACAGTTTATAGACAGATAATGCCACGTCATACCTTCGACTAAACTTGTATGTGAGAATTAAATGATACTTTGCCCCCTCTGTCCACCACAGAAAACTAATCAATTACATAGTAGCATTGATTGCTGATAAATTATTAAATGCGCACGCCTTAGGCATTTAGACACTTGACCGGGTTGACATAAACGATAAAAATAAAACAAAAACCAGTCCACAAGAAATTTGTCACAGTGTAGTTCTTTTGAGATATGTTGACATTCATTACAATGAATCTCTATAGTTGTATTACCGTGGCAATGTTCTTGTATTACCGTGGCAATGTTCATATATATTCAGTATAGTTGTATTGCCGTGGCAAGGTTCATATATTCAGTATAGTTGTATTGCCGTGGCAAGATTGACGTATTCAGTAATGCTAGAGAACTTGAATAAATTGTGGTAACTCTGTTATTTCAAGCGCACATATACACACATGTACACCACTCTCGTACAACCATCAGGTTAATACACCTACTCAGAGATACGAAGGTTTAAGTGATAGTGTGGCGAGAACGGTTTGAAAATCTTGCTGTCGGTGACGAATATATGAGACAATTTCAACACTCGAGAATTAAAGGAGGAAATTGTTATATTTTGACTTCGTGGAAATTCTTTTCGTCCAGTTTAGCCTCAGTCTCTTCCAGGTTATCTTGTTATAGTATTATATTATTAGCATTTTAGTCTGCACTAAATTGTAGGAGCTTGTACAATAAATGCTTTGTCAATTCTACACAAGCATTGAAACTATACACAAGCATTGAAACTATAAAAAACAGACTGCCAAAGCCTAATTTTCAAAAGATACCGAACACTTAGTTATGGTGGTCAGAGGCCAGGTTATTGGTACTTACTTGAGCGGCTTTTCCGTCAATGATCAGAAATACTATTACAATAGACACCACCGCCTAATAATAATGTACATTGTTTCAGAGTTCATTGAAGCCACCGTCGATTGAGGTCAGTGCCGTTTTAAGGCCTAAGCATGCGTGTCTAGAGTCCCCGCAGCGGTGGCGGGGTGGGGGGACCGAAGAATCACCGTGGCGGCCGAAAAACAAAATTTCGGTGTCGGTTGTGTTAACAGTTTAGTGTTTTGTTCCAAGGGCCCCCAAACATTTTAACACGGCTCTGATTGAAGTGATTCCATTTGGGCTAAAAAATTCAAGGATGTCACTTTTACAAGGATGGCAGTGATCCGTAACGGAGAGCGCTTTAGACCACTTGGCCACTCAGGACCCCGCCGAGATTTTTTTTAAAAATTGATTTCTCTTTGGGATCAGCATGTCGATCTGTTTTTAGCACAGATGCTAAATTCGTTTCCAATGTGATTTACAGTAAATCCAGATGCATGCCTGGATTGTTAAAGGCAAGCGAACGAAAACATTATTTTAAAGTTAAATTCAATCTCTTAAAATCTTGAATCAATAATTAGACGCGGGTCAAGGTTTAAAATCGACAAATAATTATATTACATTTGACATTCCTCGTTGATAACTGTTTCTTATTTATTAAACAATTGTCATTCCCAACAGACAGGATACATTATCTTAAAGAAATAAATTGGTGTAAATATAATTATGGTATTCGTTTAAATTCTCGATTTATAAATAGAATGAGCAGTTTACTCTTTGAATACCTTTCACGATTTCGTTCTTAACAATGCCAGATACATTCTTTAGCTGTAGACGTGTCTGTATATAAGGCACACAATGCAACAAAGACAGTTTATGTTTAAATACATTTAGTTATTTATATTTTAAATTCAATGTATAGACAATGCAGTCTGAAAAAATTCTTATTCTTATTGCATCATAAAAAAATAATCTACTTCAAAAAAAGTATTGTAAATGTTGTACCGACCTGGATATTCCTGCATTCAACATCAATTCAGTTTCTATTCATATTATTTATTTTATTGCTAGATTGATATTCATGTAGCAATGTCCTGCTGCTGTAATTACCTGTCACCAATCAGCTTATTAACGATACCCATCTAGAAAAAGACAAATCTCGTCTCCATCCTAATTACATTTATAAGCTGCCTTACCATTCTTACGGCACACGCAACTCGCATAATTCTGCTGCGATCAATGAAAACAGCAAAAGATAATACGTCATTTGTGAGTCTTTCGAAATTTTTTTTAAGCTATTTTTAAGCTGTCGACATGGACGTCGGTAATAGCTTTTTGAGATTTTCATCCCACCCAACTTCCGTGAGTTTTAAACCAGTTGTCACATAATAATTTACAAGTATATGCATACACATAATTCAAGTAAAAAAAAAGAATATTTACATGTCAATAATACAGGTATTTTCACACTCGTTACACAAGAGGTTCCTTTAAGCAGTGGTTTCTGATACGGAAACTCTTATGAGATTAAGGTTGTGAAGACATGCATTTAGTTAAATCCCATTTTGCACACCCTATGAATGACAAAGCACTGTCCTCGCAGCTGAATAGGCTCACTTAATACAAATCTGTAGGGCAATGTCAAAGTAGTCGACAAATGAAAACCAAAGTGAAAAGAAGATAGTAGTATCACAAGTCAGAGCTGCTCGATAATTTCAAACAAAGCTAGGTGTATAAACTTCACTCAAGCATGATTAGTATTTATTCATAAGACAGACCCACATTATACAATTTTATCATGCAAATAAAGACTTTAAATAGCATTCCAATAGAAGCTTTCTGAAAACAAATATTTCATATGTGATTGGATTGAACAGTAAACGGGTCTGAAAATATTGCACAATGGATTTCTTTTTTTATATAAAGAATGTGTTCGCAGTTCTATAAAGCGACGTTGTTTTTTTTTACGGGAAAATATCTGTCCCATTCTTTAACGTCGCCATAGTGATCTGAAATGACCACTAACACAAACTCGTTTAGACAATCCTGACGTTACGCGACGTTATTGCTATATGATGCAAAGTCCTTAATGTCAACTGCATATTCAGTTTTCTAATTAACAAGGCATAACAAGTACACAAAGGTTTATTCGTGACAGAAATATAGAAAAACTGAAAAGCAAAAGTTATTGGCATCGCATATAGCAAAATGGTCAAATATGTAGGCTCAATTAAACTTCATAGTTTAAATTTGATACTACTTAAGTTTAAACTTGATTGAAATATTGTAATAGCCTCTACTAAACCCATTTATAAACACGTATTTGATCCGACAATGAAAATGGGACCTTCCCAAAATTAGGAAATTATTGTTGAAACACAAAAAATGCAGACGTGAAGGTGACACTTCTATCTTTTTTTGTTTCTTTGCTGAAGTGATATCAATATTAAATGTCGAGATATGCTACAGATCGGTAGAAGAATCAACATAAAATGTTTGGTCTGAAAATGGTTGGCTTGACCAATGCTGTTTTATTCCTCATACCAACGGAATGAGGTGCGAAAAGCCAATGTTACTCTTGGGCCCCGAGTGGCCGAGTGGTCTAAAGCGCTGTCCGTTACGGATCACTGCCATCTCACCTCTGTCTGCGTGTGTTCGAGTCTAGGATTCGGCTAATGTAGATATGTGAGAAAGCTTGCCAGTAGCTTATCGTGGGTCGGTGGTTCTTTCCGGTGATTTCCCGGTTTCTTCCTCCACCATTAATACTGGCCGCCATGAATAGCCTATCGTGTGCTGAAAAATGGCGTTAAGCCCAACAACAACAACAACAACAACAACAACCAATGTTACTCTTGCAATACCTGGACATCAAATACGGATAAATTTATTGCATTATTAACCAATACTGACAACGCCAAAGCCTTACTCAAATCGTTTCTGATTTCTTTAATGCAGTACAAGGTCGCAGTAGACTGGATATTCCGATAAAAAAAGTATGCATGTGATAAAATGAGGATAAATAACTCTGGCAGTTGCATGTTCGAACTTTGTAGAAATTGTAATATGTAAATAGCCAATTCCGGAATCGGATATGACAAAAAATGGGCACATGTACAAGTAAAGGTGTAAGTGTAATAGACTATTTAGTTGCCACTTTTGAAATTAAATTCTAAATTCTACCAAATAATTTTGTGCTGATGATTTTGTCCAAGTGTCTTTGTCATTCATAATGTAATAACTTTCATGGTAGACACTCTGCTGAATACGTTCTTACCCGAGGCAAAATCTTATTGTGCAGATCTAATAAGAAATTTATTTTTACAGCAAGCATTGGTAGAGACCTAGCAGAAACCTTAATTAACAAAATATATATGGTTTGATAACAATGACGAATATCAATAAGCAAACGGTATATGATATTTCTGATGAATTTCCCACATTTCGATTTAATAGTGCTAGTTAAACAGTTTAAATTAGGAACAGTAAACAAATATTTCATAAAGTACATAGTAAACTATTTTTTTGTGAGAGAGTGCAAGCTAACTAGAAAGAAGTATCATACTAATGAAAAAGTCACCCTCGAATAAAACATTCTAAAATCTGAATGTTATGCTTTATGCTAGTGGACGCTACAAGAAAACAATCAGAAACTTTCCAAACTTACATAACAAGATAACCCTAGATAAACTAAGAGACTTGTAAACAGCAAACACAGACAATAATGGTCAATAATAAACAATTTGACTACTGTAGATGATGATACTTTTATCGAAACGGACACTTTAAACAATTATTTTAGAAACTCGTCAGGTGAAAATAATGGCGCGACAGATAAAAATGAGGACACATTAAATATAGAACATAAGACAGCACTAAATGAACCAATCTTTTCAAATGAAGTGCTAAAAGTACTGAGAAATTTGAAATCTAACGAGTTGCCTGGTGAAGAGTCCCTCTAAAACAACTACTTGAAATGTACCGGAGAAATTTATTCTGTTTTTGTAAGCCATTTTAAACCTGATTTTAAATACAGGCTTTTCTTCAAACCAGGTCTACAGGAATGATTAAACAAATGAATATCATAATCTTTCCAAATGGAGCTTTTTTTCTAGAACAAAGAAAGTAACTACTATCCAAGTATGTATATAGCATGCAAAAGTGTAATCAATTATTGCAATTATTGAGTTTGGAGTAAGTGCGTATATGTGCGCGTGCGTGCGTGCGTGTGTTCCTAAATGTATACACCCTTATTGCTGGTAGTCGCGGTTGTATATTGACCCCATTAACGCACGAAATTAAAAATACTCAAAAATATATCACTCAGCATCGATAAATATAGATTATCAATCAGTATAGTAACTTAATCTGAGTCTGATAGCCTAAGGACATCGGATATAGCGAGACCAAATCGATCGAACGTGACCAGATGACCCGGCGCTATCAAACTAAAACTCGATACAAACACTCAGATCAAGTTGCTGTTCAGATGTGTAATTTTATAATCTAAATAAATTTTTCTTAGTAAAATATACATTTTTATGTTGTTCGTATTCATTTAATTTGATTGACAAAGAGAAGTCGATATCTGTGTTGATTGGAAACAGGTTTCGTATCATCTTCGGGGAAGAGTAGCTTTCATCACGAGTCGTAACGATGGATACATAACAATGCTGCTGTTGTTATAGTGTTTAACGCCAATTTTCAACACTAGCTAAGGCTATTCATGGAGGCCAGTATAAATCGTGGAGTAAGAAATTGGGAAACCTGCGGAAAGATCCACCGACCAACCAGAAGTTACTGGCAAGCTTTCTCACCTACACTACAATGGCCGAACCCAAGACTCGAACCCACGCACAGAGGTGAGATGGCAGCGATCCATAACGGTGAACGCTTTAGACCACTCGGTCACTTAGGGCTGATAAGGAGCCTACCATTTAGTGGCAAGTAGGATACCTGGAAATTTCTTTAGATCCGATATATTTTTTGTTATTTTTGTACCACAAGACAAACGAATGTGTTTCCAACTAATATAATCAAGTTACATAGTTATATCTAGTGTCCGATTTTCTTTTTCGTCTTCCCAAAGTCCCAGGACACCTCCCTTACCCTTCCATCCACCGAATATTAAATTGGTGGTCCCTAACAATGCTATCTTTTAACCTAAAAGAGTTGAAAAGGAAACAAACTATTATTGTTTTAAAAATATTTAAATAAAGATAAATTACGAGTCACCCTGATAAATTAACGCTAAAAAAACGCATACATTTTCAAATTTAGCCGAGAGAATTTTAAATGACAGCAGCTCTCTCTCTCTCTCTCTCTCTCTCTCTCTCTCTCTCTCTCTCTCTCTCTCTCTCTCTCTCTCTCTCTCTCTCTCTCAGTTCACATCTTTATTAAGTACATACTGTTAACGAGAACTGATCACACTGCCATCACTGTTGATGTAAGCAAATACTACAAACACTAACCTTAAAACATCGTTATTGACGAAAACGACTCACTAATGTTTAAATATTTATCCATGCTCCTGTGCAAATGTAGGAAAATATATTTACTGCCAGTGAATACGGCTAAGTGAATTGTTTTGTTTTTGTTCAACCATATAAACTCTAAAAAGGACATGGTTGATCATATTGAAGGAAATTATAATAAAATATATTTTAAAAAATAGTTATAAATGCTTGATATAGTTTACCCTGGTGAGTAAGTTATGTGGGGTAAATCAATCACTCATTTGACACTGTATTGCGTCATTGTGCATATGATGTCACGAAAGTCTGCAATGTTGTTATGGATACATTTGACTGGTATACAACGATTAATCTTTGGTCGCAACATATGCTTGCAGAAATCTACATCCAGATCGACGATACGTCATTTTTCCCAACACTATTTATTAGTGAGAAGTAATGGGAAAATAATCCATCATTTATGTGCACTAGTGTGGGATAGAGAAACTCCACAGTTCTGATGAATTTTAGAAAAAACTCTGCAAAATCTTCGACATTATGACCATCGAATTTGATGCATAGAATCCTTCCCATGCACCGGTAACGGAGGATAGGAACATTGCATACGAGGCTTTGCCGAGTATCTGAGAGACAATTTGATCCTATTGGTGAAATGTCCTATCAAACATCAGTGCATATTGAAGGATTGTTTCTCACATTTCTCAGCAATTGAGGGTCCAAGTCGAAATGGCATATTGTGAATATTGATGCAAAACACCTTTATACATTTTCCTTACCTGAAGATAAAACGTAAAAAGTAACGTTTATTCTAAAAAATTCGGTATAAACATGAAATTACTTTTAGACACGATTTTAGCATTTAAAGAATGGTTGAAACTGGTACGATAATGGAAATATAGAACGTCCGAGGGGTCCAGATTGGCCCTGAGGGGCCTAGTGGTCTATAAAGTGCATACTTCCATCTCACGTCAGCGTGGGTTTGAGTATCGGGTTCGGCTAATGTGGGTACGCAAGAATGCTTGAAAGTAACTTTTCGTAGGTCTGGGGTTTTCCTTAGTTCTTCCTCCACTAGTTGTATACTGACCAGGATCTATAGCCTATCATGTGCTGACAAATCGCATTAAACCCCATAACAACTCCGTCCGAATTTTGTAATATATTTTGTTTGCGTAGATATACATATAATTAATAAAATAGTCATGTCTTTAACTTCAGAATAGATTTGATTGGCTATTTAAAAATTATACGATGATATGAATCATATCATTTGCGTTTTCGGCTCGAAATTGTACCAAAGACGCCATTCATGTAGCTATTCCGATCTGTGCTACTCAGCCTGTTTGCTTGACATTTCAACCACTGTTCGTTTTATTACGTACATGTATTTCAGTTAATGTTTTTCTAGATTATTGCGAAAAAAATGTTTGATGAAATTACTCTGAAATATGTTTTTACCACTAAGATATCGCAATGCTCGTATTGGAAGGTCAGCATAGTCCATGGGTCAGATACAAGTCACTCATGTTTGACTGAGTTTTCCTGCACGTGAGAAAGAATGTGAAAATCAGTGAAAATGATTGATTTAATTTATCTGCATGCAAGGAAATTCTTTCAAAATCTCCTGGTGTTTTCTGATGTGATATCATTATGATTTTTAACGTAGCTTTAACAATTTTTCAGTCATATCGCTACGATGTCTGCAGAGTGACAGTTTATAGTGATGTCTAGCACTGGGGCATCATGCTGCAGACATGTTGCATAATATCCCACCCAGTCACATTATCCTGACACTAGGTCGACCAGTCCTAACACTACCCTCTTAATGTAGAGCATCAAGCGAGGTAGCTGTTAGTACTATTTCTGTAAGTCTTTGGTATGATTCGACCGGGGATCAAACCCACGACCTCCCGCATTCAAGACGGACGCTCTAACCACTAGACCACTGGAGCGGTTCCGGTGTTTTGTATAGCACAAACGTAGCCAAAGTAGAACATTTTGTGTAACTGTCGGAGATATTTCACATGTAGGCTTGAGAAAATTGTGTTAGTCTTAAGTTTTATGAGATCTTCGAAGGGCTGTTCGTAATACGAACTGGCTTATTGGGTGGGTGGGTGTGGTGGAGTGAAATATTACGTCTAGTACGTGCTGCTAAGTTTTAAGTTACACAATATTAATTTTTACAAAAATTAATGTTAGGTAACATCTGTTTTGCGGAAAATGTATTGAGTTATGACAACAGCTCTTTGATATTTGACATTCAAAGCATTTTAGTATTTCCATTTTTATAAAGCTGTTTATATTTTTATTTTATATATTTATTTATTTATTTTATTTTTGCAACTGTATTTACTTTCCTATATAATTTTCCATTGAACAATTTAATACAGTTGTGTAGTGTGTGTAATGTAATGTTTGTCTCGTGTAATGACTACAAAACTATTTAATATTTTCCATACAATAGAAACATTTTAATAAATATCAAATAAAATAATCAAATTTATAAGCAGATCCGAGTATCTCTCACTGGGCTACAAATCATCTCTACGCAGTTTCCTTATACGTTTACATGTATATAAGTTTGTTGTGATTGTTACATTATTTTATATAAACACAGCTTTTGAATTGCATGTCATTAATAAAAGGCCAAATGTTTTGTGAACAGATTACCCATCGTTTTATAAGGATATAGCTTCTCTTTAATGGGAGTTTTGCATTCTTTGCTACAAGGATAGATAGTTTCAACCAATGTAGGTGACGGATGTTTTTAGAACACTGAATTTCAGTTAATTGTTTAGTTCGAGTTCGTTCTACTTTTCAGTCAAAGACAATTATACACTTCAGCTTGGATAAATACAGCTGTAAACATTTAACTGTTTTAACATGCCTTAGTGAAGAATTGTAGTATAAAAATATCAAGCATGTAAAAAGGATTGTTTTAACAATTATAATACTGCAAAATACTTTGTAAATATTTTTTTTTATTTTCAAACATAAATAGTAATTGTGGTTAAAATTTCTGATTCACATCAAATATTTAAAACACTGAAACTCAAATGTAATTATTTATTTCAAGAAATATAAATGGTGTTTACGTTTTGGATATTCGTCCTTCCTTTAGGTTGGCTTTTGTCATAGTGGATCTGTCATGCCCTTGTCAGAGGACTTCTGTCCTAAGGGGGCTTTTGTCTGTTTTCTGTCCAATACAGGTCTTCGTACCTTTTTTAGGAACCACTGTCAACATTATTTAGAACTAGAATCCAATTTTATTGCACATAGTGTGTACAGAAAGAGTCCATGTTTAATTTCTCCAAGTTTTATTCAAAATCCACTTCATTTGTACTAAATTATTATTCTTAAGTATCAGCGGCATTTCATTTTCACCAAATGCATAATCCATAGTTCTGTACACTGCATCGAAGTATGTGGATAAAAACGTGTGGATTTGTTTTTATTATAGGTTATTTTTTCACACACTCATTCTACATGGAGGATATTACCTAACTGAAAGAAGTAGGGCAATACTAATAACATAATCGTTAGCCATTTCTTTACGGAGTACTATACCAAACCCACCTGTGCTGAATTGTGCACTATCGACAGCCCTTGAACAAATCTGACTTGATAAGTCGTCTTTTTCATTGTAATCTTTGAACCTTCACGACAACGTGATCATGTTATGTGCGTTAAAGGGTTAGTTACAATAAGTTATCAAAGTGCTAAAAATATCTAACCTACTTTTTTTACTACAACTTCACTCTGTGACAAAATCGAAACAAAAACAAAACAACCACCCCCGCAACAAAAAACAACAATACCAAAAAATAAAAATAAAAAATAAAAAAATAAACAGGATTGTGAACAGTACGTTTACGTAAATAAGATCAGAATTGACATACCTTTAAATTGCTGTAGTCTACTGTCGATGTCGTCTTCTATGAAAATTCTGGTCATTAATCGTGAAATGCTCTAATAAATCCGCCAGACTTCTACACTCGTCTACACGTATGTCTGACCACTGTCCAGTATCGTCTGTGTAGGGCCACGGGCAAGATTTGCAGGTTGTCGTATACGTGTATATATTTCTCGAACTGAAGATAATAGATTGCGTGTTGAAGAGAGCGGCACGTTTTTCACACCTGAGAAGGCCGGTAACAAAGTACCACGAGTTATACAAAAGGAACGGAAAAAAACTGTTTCATTTTAAAGGGGATGGGGTGCGAGGCCTTTGAAAAGGGGCAAATGTGATGCATCAGTTACCAAAAGAATTACACATTACACCATTTCTATTTTTAAAAAAGCATTGCTATATTTACCATATAAAACAACACTGAATATTTTGTTTCAAAAATATTCCTTTGAATTTAGTCGTTTGTTATCATAAGCATGTATTACCTCTTTGAATGCATACTACAAAAATGTTGTATGTTATACGTACAACTTGAAACATATATTCAAACTAAGGTACTTCAACAAAAGCTGGAAAAGAGAAGATGAACAAATATATACCTATTATCACCCCTCCCCCACCGAATGACATTATATTCCCTCCCCACTTAATGGATGTGCGTTTATTTCTAGCTTCACGCTCGGTTTTATTTTGTTAAGATTTTAAAAGACTTTCATTGGAATTGCAGTGATAACATACTAAACCTAGGGTATGTGGTATTTGTATTTACATAACCGTTTATAGCTTCATTAGATTTTAGGATAGTTTGTTGTTTTAAGAGAAGTTTGTGCCGGGAAGGTATTTCTCAGCCCAATTAATAAGCCAGTTTCTTGGAGCGGACGTGATGAATTACTAAGAGAAGTCATAATGTATAAAGTACTGAATAATCTTTCAGCGCTATTCCAAATAATTTCAAAAGCTGAAGGTGTTGATGTGCTTGTAGTGGTCGTAGTATCTAATATGCTGATGTACTAACGGCCTGAATTTATTCATATGCCAACAGCCTTCTGTTAAATTGCATTAATGTAAAATAGGTTTCCTTGTTTAAATTCACTATAATTTCCAGGTTAATGTCTCTTTCCAAGACTAATATAGAGCACTGTATTTCATAGAATGATAATTAATTTAATTAGATTAAAATCTGACAACATCAATATAAATGATTTCTGCAAAAGTGTTATCGCAGGAATAAATAATTTTACAGTGAAAAAGAATAAATTAAAAGCTAGACACAAAAGACAAAAGAATAACGCGGATGAGAGCCAAATGTTTATTTCTCTAAAATTCTAAGTTATAATTAGAAGGTGTATTACTAACAATATAATACAGAACACGGTAAACACGATGTGCTTGACTCAGATCAAGATAAATGTTTACTTATTTTCACACTGTGCCTGATATTAAACCCACTCTCATGGAGAAAATATCAGCCGTGAATTAGTTGTTTACAGAATTTAAACAAATCCAAGGATTCTGAAATCTAAAGCTATTTGGATTGATAATGTAAAATAATATAATGCAAACATGTCCCAAAATTCATATTATTGGTCAATCTCAAACTCTAGACTACTGGGAGTAGATTTCTCTTTGAATTTGGAGGATGTGGCTGAATGTAAATATTGACGACGCTGAAGGAAGTAATGAAATTGTTCGGCTGGTGTAGGACAAGAAATTTGTACCTTACTGAAAAGATTTTTTTGGATAAAATCATTGAATTTTGGCAAATTTTATTCATCTTTTGCTGCTGTACAAAGTCTTTAATCTCATATAGAAAATGATCTGAATACATTGGGCTTTTTCAACGTTTTTTGTGATGGCAAAACCAATAGGATAAAAGGAGTCCCTCATACAGCTTCCTTTAAGGAAGGGAAGGGGGGGGGGCGGGTTGCATATGATTCACTCGGACTCATTTAAGTATTATATAAAAGTTTTCTGGATTAAGAGCCTTGCACTGAACGAATATGGTTTATGGCAAAAACTAAATTACGACATAACGGAAGTTCATTAAAAACTTATCTTCACCGTACTCAACGTGTTGACACCCTTCTTTGATCCTGCGGTGGGATCGAAACCACCATGGATTTCTTTATGTTCTGGCCCAAGAATTATGTTGTCATGCTGAGCATGTTGTAATATATGTATCGTGTAGGGAGAGGGCTAATTCAAGCTTTTAGAACTTGTCATCAACCCCACTATATCCTATTGTGACAACAAAAAATGTTTGATCTAAGTATAATTTGCTGTTGCTGATGCTGTTTGTCAAATAACGACTCGTACGATATGTTGTAATACGCATATGTTGTAATACGCATGTGTTGTAATACGCATATGTTGTAATACGCATGTGTTGTAATACGCATGTGTTGTGATACGCATGAAAGATTCAAAAGGCAATTTGAATTTGAGGGAAAAACATTCGCTGAAAAGGATAGTGTTTCCTTGTAGCTGACATACTCACAATACAGAACCTTTCTTCGAGAAGAAATTAATATAATTATCATTTTATTAATATTTTCACCTGTGATAATTTCGACATACGCGCTACAACAGGCTTGACACCTGTTTCGCTTGGGGGAAACTTTTACTCAGATCTTATACTTCTTCATGCCTTACACTCTTCCAGCTTCGTCATCATAGAATTTCTCAAAACCAATCTTGGAATATTTTTGGAATACATTTCTTCATGCTATTTTTAAAATATTTAGTTGATAACAAACAAAATAATAGCAGGCTAGAAGTATATTCTTCGCTGTCAAAGGTAAAGGTATTAAAGGAAAAAAACTGAGTCAATCACATAGTCCAATTGACAGGCCATAGAACACAATTAATTTTACTATATAGTCTCTACATTTGTTCTCAGTACTGAACTTTCCACTGTGTGACAATCAATACAAATTATATGTTAATCTAATATACATTCAAAGATGACTTTACGGTGAAGTTCTCGTCAAGGATTGACCTGCATTGTTTTGAGAGGCTGAATTGTAAACAAAACATCATGCAATTGAACACAGATTTTACTTCCGGATCATCACCATGACCTTATTATTCAATGTGCACTGTCACCGAAATACACACAGACAACCACACCATAAGCTCACATTCTAAAGAATAATCAATTGTCTTTAAATCCTTACCAAGAATGCCAAAATCTAACTATTGTATCACCACCAAACGGAGACAGGAAAAAGTGATATAAAAATAGACTAAGACTAATTCTTGGGTACTGAACCTTACTTTATTTATTATTTATTAATGAGTAAGATAGCGATAGCAGATTGGTAGTCTGGTTCCCTGACATCTCTCCACTACGTTGATCTTCGTTATAACGAAGAGCAACGTAGTGGAGAGAGGTCAGGGAACCAGACTAGCGGATTGGTTGAATGTCATATCTGATGTCATTTCGAATTACCAGTTGTTTATCCGCACGCCTTTGGAACAAAATGTATTGATTATGTCATCCTGTCCATATACTGGCGGCAGTTGAACGCATTTCCGTCTTCTCCGCTGAAGCCAAAGATATTAAATTTTGGAATTTATTTGGGGTCATCTCTGAATGTGAGCTACGGTTTTAGAGTTTCGATCCATTCCCTATATTTAGAGTTTTGGGTCTGGGCCACTGTTATATACATAAGGGGTAGGTGACTGGTGTAACTACTTGATGAAAGCGTGATCATTATTTCAGCTCTTTAATAGACGTCTGTGAGATTTTTGTTTTCGTTTTGTTTATATTTGGAATAATCATCTCTCTCTCTCTCTCTCTCTCTCTCTCTCTCTCTCTCTCTCTCTCTCTCTCTCTCTCTCTCTCTCTCTCTCTCTCTCTCTCTCTCTCTCTCTCTCTCTCTCTCTCTCTCTCTCAACCCAGTGTACGTTGTACATACCTGCACAGTCTTATTGTTGAAAAGCGACGTTCGTGTGCCTTTTTCCTCTATAATGGTCACTTCTGGTTGGTTACTATATTAAACAGTAAAGGGTTCTTCGAAGCACTTTGAAAAATCGTGGTATTTACAGACAATGACTGGCCCTCACTGACCCGTATCCTTGAATATCACAAACGATATCGAATCCTGCTGCTTCTACGTCAGAACATTTAGTTTACTGGAACCTATGCATATACACATTTTTATGTTGAAATACCAGTAAAATCTGAAATTAAATAATGAAACTGAGAGGAACATGTGCTACTATTCCATTACTGTCATTAATTTCTCACAAAACAAAAAGTTATTTTTGGTCTGTATATATCATTGGAATGAAGTTGCTACTGAGCAGATAATCTCTCAAATGAACAAATATCAACATCTGATTGTTATTGATATTGTGGATCCCCATAGTTTACTTCTTATTATATCGATAAGGTAGACGCATTGAACATATTTTTTTACGATTATTTTTATCATTGTTTAGCCACGATCACGTAACGGCATTTACCTAGTGTTTGACTGCTCTTACGTCTGTAGATTTATGACTTACGATTCGATGTCTTGGATATGAGCTGTACAGATCTGTTGTAGTGTATTTAACATTAGAAAGTAAATATGGGGTGAAAACATGTTCGGTGAATTGGGTTTATCTACTGGATTTATAGCCCTTAAAGGTCAGAAAAAAAAAGCTCGAGGACATTCACGAAGCTTGAGGAGATTTTATCGCCATAGAAGCTGTGATAGGATATAGGCGTTTTGCCAGATTCTGATTCAGACGATGTTACGTGTGCGCACACCGTCAACCGCAATATAGCCAAAATAATTGGGACCACAGACAAATGACCCCAGTGTGAAACAAACTACGTTGGACATACATTCATCTTATGCTGAGCAGAGCATATGCCGGCAATATGATGGCATGAGACCCCACCCACATCCACACACTCACTTAAATTGGTACGTAAAGAGTCGGGTAAAAGATTTGGTTGCCAGTGCCAAAGTAAACCATATGGATGCCCGTACGCAGTCAAAATTTCGTCTCCCCAAACCCCAGCATATTATAACCTAATACGCCAAAATCAAAACAATTAAATATTATTTTGATCCGTTGTCGTGGGGCCCCTAAAAAGAGTATGGCCCATAGGCCGGTTCTTACTCTGCCTATTGGGTAATCCGGCACTGTTCGGTCCATTGTATTACATTCGGTGATTCGAAATACAAAATAAATATTCTGTCTGAAGGACAACTACTCTTACAACAAGGTCAAGTGTTAATAAGAAAGCTTGAGAGGTTACTTCCCTTCATTCATTTTGCAGAACATGGTTGTGGAATGTATGGCCACGTATCTGCAACTGAAAGCTGAGTCTCACTACTAAAATACAGCATCTCTTTTGCTACTGCACTTATGTATTTTGATCTAGGGGTTGGCAGCAATTAAAGTCATCAATATATTTAATTTTGTTACATTGTCCTCCTCATTTTCGAAACTCGGATGCAAAACACGCAACGAAACATGCAAAGGTATCAGCTGCATTCAGTAAAATACCGTAGTTTGATTGGAAAAAAAAAAGAGTAAAAATTGTCAAGATAGGTCACAAGCTCTCAAAAATAATAAATTCATGATGGTAGGATGAGAATTATACAACGTAGACCAACGTAGATCAAATAATTTCAGTTTGCACAATTACATACATACATACATACATACATACATACATACATACATACATACATACATACATACATACATACATACATACATACATACATACATACATACATACATATTATCCAATTCATTGGATATTTCTGAAAATGAATTTGTTGTTGTTGTTGTGGGACTTAACGCTATTTTTCAGCACACGATTGGCTATATATGGCGGCCAGTATTATTGGTTGAGAAAGAAACCGGAAAATCCGCGGAAAGAACCACCGACCCACGGGACGCTGTTGGAAAGTTTTCTCATATATCGCCGAATCCTAGACCCTAACCCACACAGACAGAGGTGAGATGGCAGTGATCCGTAACGGATAGCGCTTTAAACCACTCGGCCACTCGGGGCCCAGGAAACGAATTTGTAATTGCTTATCTTTTACTGACTTTCACTAAATCTAGTATGAAAAATCTAAATGAATGCGAGATTATATTCAATATGTTACTATCAATTTTTTATCTGTCATTTTCCTCGTTACAACCTCTATGTTAACTCGTTGTACTTCAAAGTTTTTCCTTACACTTTCTTTGCTAGAATTATGCTCATATAAAGTAGTCATCCCACACAAGAAAAGTACAATTCTGTGACCATGTACCGAACATGTACAAACTCTATGTAGGCTATACAAAATTAATAATCCAAAAGATGGATTAGATAAAAATCATATCGTTACATATGTTGTTCATTATTTATGTGTCTTTAACTCTTAACGGATAGGAACCTCCTCGTTTCCTCTCCCTGCAGGCTCGATGATGCAGAATGGTTCTCGTTTCCTCTCCCTGCAGGCTCGATGATGCAGAATGGTCCACGTTTCCTCTCCCTGCAGGCTCGATTATGCAGAATGATCCTCGTTTCCTCACCCTGCAGGATCAATGATGCAGAATTGTTTGATGCGTCCTTCAGCGTGTCGCAAGATGCGACTAATACTAGTAAACCTTTTACCGCGGGATGCGTCCCAATAATATGCATTGAGGTAAATATATTAAAGTAGTGTGATTAATATATGTCAATTTGACTCTTAATCGGTTGCTTTTATACAAACAACATACCAATGCTTAACCTTTGATTTATATGCCTTTTCGAGACATCAATGTTTTGACTTTGTTTTCTATGCCTTTTAGATACATCCATGCTGTAACTTTGTTTTCTCTATGCTTTTTATAGTTATGATATTTGGATTGTCGGATGCAGGAGTTATCTTTCTTTCGATTTTATCTCCTAAGGTTTCGATACCTACCTTTAAAACACACACACACACACACACACACACACATACACACGTACGCGCGCGCGATTTCACTATTGTTTCGGATCTGCATTATGCAAAATTTGAGCAAAGTGGTGTTGACAAATTTGATGAAAATGCTTCTGTGCGTTATGATTTAGAGTTTTGACATTTCTGCTTTGACATGTCTCTATTATTCAAGTACGTTCAGGAACACGAATCAGTTGCCATTTGAAACAAGTGCGATTGGGGTACAGTCTATTTTTGTTTATACAAATACGCATAGGAACATAAATCGGTTGACACATGAAGCATTGAAATTGAGTTATATTTTACGTCCCATTTAGAAAAAATGTATCCTTCCAAATTAAAGAAAAAAAGGTAACAAAAAATAGTGAATCGGTCTCTTAGGGAAACCTATCCATATGGCATTTAGAGATTTTGCTATTTTTTGATTCACCGGCATCCATAATTTTAGCTTTATGTCACGTTTGCTAAGCACCAGATGTAAAGCCATGTATAAGCAAACTATAATCTATAGTCTTGGGAATATTACCACGGCCATATGTTTGATGTCTAACGTTTGCCTTAGGCTAGTGGTAATCTCTTACGCAAGGTTACATGACCACCCGAAGACCTGGAATTTTGAATCAACGCAGGCGATAGATCTCATCATTTCACACCTATGTGGTACAGCTTTGACCTAAGATCAGAGAGAAGCCTGAGGGGTAAGCGGGGCATGTCTCCTCCGTCTCCACGTTGACAGACAAGAGAGTGACATTGACTGTTAAGTTTGATTGGATCGGTTTACAGCGACATACAATTTGAATTGAGATAGAGGGTGTGATTACAATTTATAATTTTCATAACTCATAAGCCAAAAGTTAATTTCGCCTGGACAGATTGTTGAGCAATAGGGTTACTCCGATAGAGCCACTAGTAATTTGGCGGTACAACTTGGAGGTAGGTTCAAATGAAAGACAAAGCTTCAAAAGCTCAGTAAGTCATTTGTTCGACTTTTGCAGAATATTACGGCACCATAATTGTAACTATTTATAGTAAGTATACTTAATCAATAGCATCGTTTAGTATACAGACTTACTTTCTTAGTGTTTCATTTACATGCGTATTTGAGAAATGGGCTTGGGTTTTACGTAGATAATTATGTATATTGTTAGCTTGTGGTCAGAATTCATTTTACAATTAGCTATTAGGTTACTTCGTAGTAAACCAGTGCATTTATTAATGCGTTATTTTCGAATTTTCAAATGCCTGAATTGTGAGTTTGGAAAATGGTTGAAGTAAGATTACTATGGATGTGTGCGTATATCAGAGCATGGATATTATAATATTTGTGTACTTTGACATGTGTACGGTAAAGAAATGCGTATAATTATTGTGATATTGATTAGTATAGCTGGATTAGGAATATATAATGATGTGAAGCAATTTATCGATGTATAAATAAGAAGTAATTGATACCGTGCTGTATTATGACTTTTGTTTTACCATACAAGAATGTATGGGTATCTCAATGTGAATGAATATGTGACCGAAGAAATGTAATAGCCGTTATCTGATGATAGGCTGTGTGCAGTGTGAGATGAGAACGATATGGAAAAATATTGTACTGTACTTGTGTTTTCACAGGGAGCTTTTTAGGGGACAGAGAACTTCCGGTTCAGTTGAGTCCAGCGTCTCCAAGAGGTGAAGATGGAATTGAGACCAGTCGAACAGTCGAAGTCGACAGAAATCTAGTTGGTGGTTGGATGGTGGAGGGAATGTGGAGGAGGAGGGAAAGGAATCTGGAGGAGAAAGTGGGGAAAAGGAGAAGGAGTAGAGAAAAGTCGAGGAGGAGGAGAAGGAATTGGAGAACGTCAGAGAGGAATAGAAGAAGGAATTGGGGAGAAATATAAGAGAAGAATACCACAGATGAGTAGAATACAAGGACAGGTGGAAAATGATTTCATACTGCTAATCAAGTGATGCAGTAGGCTATTAAAGGGTCTAGCTGAATGAGTGTAATTGGAAATTTGAAGCTTTTGATTACTGAATTGTTATTAAATTATTGTACCGGAATTTCAACCTTATTGTATATTTAACCATCTAACCATCCGCATTGCTTACTTGGGGCGAGCTTTACATCTATCTTTCACTGATTTAACTTCCAACCCCAAATCGAGCCTGTGTGGGACTTCTACAATAGTTTAAATAAAATATTGGGAGCACCCTACTCAAACAACTATAACAATCCTACACAGAATATATATAAATTACACACTTTTTGTTTGTTCCTTTCGGAAATTAGACATGTTGACTTATTATGTACTAAAACGAAGTCGCTCTATTTAAACTGGAGCGATCATAATGCAACTTGGCTATGCAGTAAAAATCGCTATAAGTGTTATTTGATTTGTTGAATATACAATAGTACGGATTACGAAATGAGTTTTGAACTAATAGACATGTGATAACTCATATAAATGAATTTGCTTCATACACGTATGCATGAAGGTACTCAGTATGTTAAGTAAACTAATGCTTTGTTTTAAAATACTCATAAAATTACACAAGCTTGAAGTGTGTCGAATCAAATTGTAAATGACTTCGGTATTGCATGGTGATGGTGGAAAGGGACAAAACTTTCACAAATAGGTAATGATAGAATGCATGTCGAAGTTAACTCCCTTTATGTGTATTCATTCCACTGGAAAGGAAATTAAAATTGCAATATTGGTACTGTGTTTAGAATTTTTGAATGCCTCATGGCGTGTAGTTATCTGCATCTATTTATGTCTGTGGAATTATGCGCAAGAGTAGTAGTAGGCTATAAATAATCGGTTAAAAACTAAAAACAGACAAGGAGCTGACATGAAGCAAAGTTAAAAAGCGGACGAAACTAGGAGATGAGTTAAATTATTTCTACTTGCTAACTTTAAAGACTATTTGTTTAATGACTATATTGATTATTTGATAGTTCAAATAAATAAATATATAAATGAATAAATGAACAAATGAAGCAATGAAAAATAAGTAACCAAAGAATAATATCCTTTTTCATTTTAGGTTTTGTATTTTGGTTTCTTTTTTTTAACAAGCCATCAAAAGGAAAATTGTGTTCAAGGATGAAATCATTTAGGAAAGAATACAAGAAGCAAAGAAGCAAAGAACGAATCAAAAAGTAACAAAAAAGCAATAGAAAAGGAGCAAAGATTTAGGGAAAAATAAAGTGGCTAGTGGAGGAATGAAATTATTCCTGAATATTTGCGAAACATTAAATCATTCACCTGCGACTGCATTTTCGTTTTATCCAATGACCATTTAATTTAGCATTTACTTTTATATTGCATGAATAAAAAGGATGGTGCTGGTATTCAGAAACGGTCGTTATAGGACTTAATTACCTCAGGTTTCTTATTTAGCAGTTCAGTTTATATATTTACTTATCGTAGTATAAATCTATAGGCCGTGCCTAAGCAGTCATTAATTAACTAATATTACTTAATACTTACCCTTACATAGGTTTTTTGAACACACACAATTAAGGACCATATTACCAGCACGCTTCTAGGGCCCTGAGTGACCAAGTGGTCTAAAGCGCTCTCCGTTAAGGATTACTGCCATCTCACTTCTGTCTGTGTGGGTTCGAGTCTAAGATTCGGCGAATGTGGATATGTGAAAAAAGCTTGTCAGCAGCTTCTGGTGGGTCGATTGTTTTTTTCCGTGGTTTTCCCAGTTTCTTTCTCCACCATTAATACTGGCTGCCATGTATAGCCTGTTGCCTGCTGAATGGCGTTAAGCCCGAAAACAACAACAGCAACAATAACCAGCACGCTGGTTCAGTGTTACTTTTTGGGTCTCAAAAAACTGTTAGGAAATCAACAGCCCATAGTACCATAATGGTTTACGGTCACAAAATGAATCTGAATGGAAAAATTGGCACTAGGTCATGAAAACAATATTTATTGGCATATCTGGAATGTCACGTGATTTACGAATAATGTTGAGACACATATTAATTTACTTTGTTCCACAGGCAAACCGATTAATCAGTGTTCTGTCAAAGTACACATCAGACCGGGCAGACCCACACAATTTACTAAATACACCAGAGCAATGCTGTAGTACTAATGTGGTCTACTGGTATGCATGTTAAGATCTTATAATTTATTTTAAGATGTGTTAGCAAGTCAGATAGCTGAATATAGCGTATATACTAAATCAAAACGTCTGTATTTCAGCTGCCAGCATAGGCGAAATGTACTTTTCTCAGTGTGAAATACGTCAGCTTATGACGGTGATTTCATAATCATATTAAAATTGTAATATGATTTCGACTTCACTGTCACACCAGTAACGCCACAGTACACAGAAAAATTTAAGAAATTCACGTTTTAAAATTTTAACATAATTTCGACTTGAGAGCTACGTAACAAGGCGCAGAATCAGTGGTGCACTGCCAATAATAAAATCACAAATCTAGACTTCCACACGACACCAGTCACTAAAACAGCAACGTCTTAATGTTTAGATGTTTTTCAACTTGACTTCTGCGTCATAGTACATAAACAGCGATTTAAAACACAAGATAAAATCTTAAGATGATTTAAGCTAGAGTTCTGCGTCAAAGGAAACCGAAACACTGATACAATACACAAGTTAATACCATCATTTGATTTCAACGTGTTCTAAGTCAGAACCAGTGATTTACTGCACAAATTAATACTATAATTTCATTGCGAAGTGTTCTACGTCAGAAACAGTGACATAATACACAAGCTTTAATCGCAGGATGATTTTGGCTTATACTTGAAAACAATGACGCAGTTGTACAATACAATAGTGATGCAAAGCAGGCAAAAATAGTTGCTGAATACATAGTGAAACCTTGATATTGAAATAAATCAAAATAGTTAAATGATATGCATTAAACAATTTATGCCTAAATCAATCAAAATGAACACTTCAGTACTTAATTTGCCACAGCAAAACATGTGTGAAGTATGTATTCTATCTAGAAATATTTTAAAACATTGGGACAAAATAGAATTTAAACTCATTACTAAATCACTTGAGGTGGGTGTCATTTAATATAGATTGTAAAGGACCAAATTTTAGTTCGATCCTTCTTTGTTGCAGTTAATTATAGTAGAACAAACTTAGCTGGCATACATGTACTATTAACGAGACTTATGGGGAAATGGCCACCTTGTCTTAGCCATAATGTACAGATTATTTCAGGCGAGACCAGGAGTTATTAGTTTGTAATTAAGGGCAGAGTTTGTTTAAACTTACCGCGCGGGGTTAGAGCTATGTTCTGCTTATAACAGATTTTTGGAAGTCAGCACAGTCTGAAACGATTTTTGATTGAAATAACGCAGTGTTTAATACTGGAAAGGCGGGAATTATTTTAAATCTGATTGGTCACGCTGTGGAAGGGGGCATAGTTATACGGAAGATCTTTGAGTTTAAATATGCTGGAGAAAATTTTAATCTCCAGTCTACAATTCTCTATGAAAGGGAAGTGGGTGTAAGATCCAGACTCCATGGAAGTAAAGAGTAAATTTCTCGAAAAATAATTAAGTGTCATCCAAGAGAGAGACGGTTGTCTGGAGGTTTTGACAGACACAAAAGCAGAAAAAAAAAACACAAGGTAATTGCATAAATCTCATATCTTCCTTGTATGCTATGATTTATCGGATAGTAGGTACTTGTAGTTGCATGAATTTATATACGAAGTTTATGCTAGGATATAATGGATTGTAGAAGCAAGTATTTGCAGGAATTTATTTGTTGACTAGTAGATCAATTTTCTTGATATGGTATACTTGTTTTCTAGTTTGTTTATCTGAGCCACGCAACGATATTTTCTTCTACATATGCATTGAGGATTTACTAAGTTATAGTCATGATTATTGTAGGAATTGAGTCGGTTGAATTCATGCGTATTTTACATACGGAATTATGTATCTGACATAACTGTGTTGAGTTCTTTTAGCTGATAATATTGTAGTTATAGTCAGTGAATGAATTGATGATTGTTGCTACGAAAGTAGTCGGATCTATCCGAAACGAATGCATTATGCATAATGGTAGCCTTGTTGTGTAGTGTGGAATTTTATTCATTTACGTATAATGAGGTCGCGTGATAAAGGCCAATGCCACCTGTGGAGTAAATCGCATTCACAGTTGATTAGCCTAGGAACTAGCCGCGTAGACTGTTGAAAGCGATAGAGTAATTTCTGACCTGGAGGGGGTCAGTCTAGTTGTGTATTTCCGTTAATGTGACGTATGAAGGCTGTTTTATTTTCATAAGGAAAGATAGGTCTGAGAAAAAGTACAACCCAAACAGCGTGGGGAGAAAAATCAGTGTGGGAAGAAAAAACAGTATGGAAAGGAAAAAGTAGTTGGAACGAAGTAAAAAGTATCTCGAATTGGGGGAAACGAGACAAAGTGGAACGGAAGACGTACTGAACAACGGAACTGAAGTACAGTCTGAGAGGACCTGTGGGGACAACAGGTTATCCTTTTATTGCAAAAGGCAGAACTATTCGATTGCACAGTCTTGTATGATGATTTGGTCTCTATCTTAAATAGCATTGGCTAATTTTTTTATGCCAATGTATTTTGAAATTCCTTAATTGTCATGATATTTTGAAGTTCTATAGTTAGTAACTAGTAAAGAAAAAAATTGTATATTTCGAACGGTCATTTACATAATGTTTTAATATATTTATTCGTGGAAATTTTTATTGTTTGAGATTTTAAAAAAAAATGTTAGTCTTATTTGTAACGGGGTTCTCGTCTTATTTGTTCTATATATTAGATCAGATTACTACTTTATCCCTACTTGTAGTAGCCTATTCGATACCGGGCAAATTTCACCGTTGGAGGTCACTACTTGACACGGAGCCATATAAACATATTGTTTACCACGTGATCACTCTTTTCTTTGTGTTACATTAAACGAGCCGATACGTAACAATATATCAATATCATTCCTTGACACATATTGTTACCACATAGATCTTACTTAATATATGCAGCTTATATGCTGATAATAATCACAATATGGAGGAATTTGTACACGGTATCAACCCATGTTTGCAGAAATTGAGTTATGAAAAACTTTGATAATTTGGTCGAGCAAAAGGACATACCCGACTAACGGACTTATGAAAAGACCCATTTAGAAGACTGAACAAGTTGAGTACATTTATTTTTATCAGGTAACAGAAGTATCTTTACATACTGAATAGAGGTGTAATGGATAATATCATTGAACATTTATGTGATATTCTTAATATCAAAATTTAGATCGGAAATAAGTGAAGGTATTGAGAAAGAGTGGATTGAATATTTAATATTACACAATGAACTGTACTCAATGGAAGCGCATGCAAATATGTTCCTAAATTAATTAAAAAATGAAAGCTTATATTAGAGTTAAAAATAAGGATTATAATATTTTTTTCTGATAAATGTACTTATGCAAATTCATCAGAGGCCATGGAACTTCTACTTGGCTAGATAAAGTAATGGATTAGACATATGCAGGCACCAAAAAAAAAAGGAAATTAATATGATATATCCAGAAATGTCCATGGAAATTAGACGTTATAGACATAGTAGGGGTTGCTGATGGAAACTATGTTAGACTTGTTCGATTCGATTCGATTCGATTCGATTCGATTCGAGAGAGGGAGAGAGAGAGAGAGAGAGAGAGAGAGAGAGAGAGAGAGAGAGAGAGAGAGAGAGAGAGAGAGAGAGAGAGAGAGAGAGAGAGAGAGAGAGAGAGAGAGAGAGAGAGAGAGAGAGAGAGAGAGAGAGAGAGAATACTTTTACTATATTTTTGAGGTCTTTATTACTTTATTAGCACAAAGATGAAGGGTTTCACTTTGCTGGAATACCACTTTTGCAAGAGTTATGTCACCATCGACAAGCTGATGCAAATGCATTTTCATCAAAATACTTGAATATTTTTTTTTTCAACAAACTTATCAGAACACAAATACAGCTAAATATGATAATTAGACTGACATAGGGCTTTGTTGTAAAATGATGCATCAGTTAACAGCTCTACGTGCTTGTTATTGTAATTGTGAAACTCTCATATTGCCAGGTTGTATTAAGCAATGTGGAATACAGTTAGTTGATCAATGTTTTGTTTGTACATATAATCAAATCAGAAGGAGTAAAAGAAATGTTTTACAGAGGAACGGATTGTAGTCAAGTATTTTATGACGTGATGGGCAAATTGGAACAACTACCTAACATTATGATTGGAAAATGCTTAACTCATTATGTTCATTGAGAAAAATGCAAACATTGCTATATGTTTCGGAACGAAATAAATGAAAACAGAAAAGGTTATACCATTCAATTAACAGGCAAGTATAAATCGCAATTTTAAATGTAACTAATTGGTAATTCCTAACCTTTTCGGTTACAAAAGTTGTCTGTTCATCATGACATGGGTTCAAATTATTTAGTCGAGTAAAGTACTACTTACACCAAGCAACGAGGAGAAACGATTCAGCATGAAATATCCAGATAATAGTTTCATGAGAACTCAGGTTACCGACATCTTTAGCTTGAATAGAAGGCTGGATAGAATTTAAATGATCGAAATTCTACGGAAACAGAAATATTATATAATGAACGGATTGTTGTATAAGATTTATCGACCATAATGACTAAATAGTGATTCATTGCGCATCATTCTTGAGACATTATTTAAACAGTGAAACAAAATACGACATCAGTTTATATGACATATTCAATACCAAATTGACAAAATTTATTACACCCAAAAAATGGATTATTAATGATGAGATGAACATCATTCCTATTAAAGGCTTTAATGAGATAAGCTCAGACACATACGAAGCTTGACTGATAAAGTAATGCGGTGAAAGATTAAGTGTCATAAAAACGTAAAGAACTAAGTGGACATAAAATGTCGTCAGAAGTTATAAAACTGAAAATACCACATAGGAACAATGATGCTTATATGATTGAGAAAGAAATGAAAGGTTAAAAAAGGGACTAGAAGATACAGATGCAAGCAAAACTGCTGTTCTCGAAGCGTTTGCAACTATTTTTAGAAGAGTGCAAATAGTTGGACATTTAATGTATCCGGAGAGACTTCTTGGTGATCATAATAAAAATATGATCACCAAAGTGAGACATGTTATCATTACATGAACGGCTGACTTAGTTGCTTCAAGAGAGTTTAAAGCAATAGTTCATTTAAGCGCTGTAATATATATATATATATATATATATATATATATATATATATATATATATATATATATATATATATATATATATATATATATATATATATATATATATACATGAACGGCTGACTTAGTTGTTTCAAGAGAGAGTAAAGCAATAGTTCATTTATGCGCTATAATATATATATATATATATATATATATATATATATATATATATATATATATATATATATATATATATATATACATGAACGGCTGACTTAGTTGTTTCAAGAGAGAGTAAAGCAATAGTTCATTTAAGTGCTCTAACATATATATATATATATATATATATATATATATATATATATATATATATATATATATATATATATATATATATACTCTATTGCTTTGTTACTGACAATTTGGTGACAGATGTAACAATGGTTGTTAAAAGAACGAGTGGAGGTTCTGCATCAGAAAACAACGGTGTTTTCTTTTTCATCAAAAAATTAGACAGGTTACATACATATTAGCAATTATTTATATGAGTTATTGAGGAATAAGCACCACAGCATCAGTATTAGTGATTGTGAAGTCAAATGTACAAGTTGTTTCTTTCCCACTAGACCAGACTATTCTACCTCTTTTGGCAACAGTGGCTTTCTAATATACATTTTTATTTAGAGGTATAAATAAAGAATATTTGCAAAGCTCTTCAAAGGTTAGTTCTTCAGAAAAAAGATTGTCTACACAGTAGTTTTCTTGCGCCGAAACAATATCACTATACTCTAAGTAAAGGCCCATAAACTACTTCAATCAATTAGCTATTGCACCTTCTGCAGCTGTTGGTATCGATATAGATGTTTATCTGCTATTTTATGGTTAATATTGTTTTCAATGCTGAGCTCATCCGCATTTCCTAAAGGCGAGTCACATTAGAAGCTTACATCATATTGTTCCTTCCTCAAAATATAATTTTAGACATCTTGTTGACTTTTATTGTTGTATCTTTTACAATGTATTGTCTTACATTTAGTATTTTTATTGTCATTTAGAATACACTTAGTAGGCTTTTAATTCCAGTTTAGGCGATTCTTTGGAATTCTAGATTTTCACATCTATTTCTCCAACTAACCAAAATGCACCGTCACCACCAGCATCATATGTTTATTTCTAGCTATTAGTTGTGTGTGTGTGTGTGTGTTTGTGTGTGTGATTTATATTTTTAACGTGGCTTTAACAATATTTCAGTCATATCCCTGCGATGTCTACAGTGAGACAGGTAATCATGCCGCAGACATGTAGCATGATGTCTCACCCAGTCACATTATCCTTACACCAGGCCGACCAGTCCTAACACTGACATCTTAATTCTTTGGCAGCTGTTAGTACCATTTTTATAAGTCTTTGGTATGACTCGACCCACGACCTCCGCATTCGAGGCGGACGCTCTAACCACTAGGCCACAATTGCCATCAGCTGTACGGTAATGTTCATTTTAAGTAATGTTTTGATGTGTCCTGTAACCTTGCTTTCCTAACATCAGTAGTTTCTTTAATTTTATAACATTGTTGAAATCGGTTGCTTTTATTTGTGCCCTAAAAAGCAATATGCAGACTAAATAAGACCTTACGTACTGATTTAACCTTGTAATACTTTTATCTGTTAATATGTTAATATTATGTCCAAATTGTCTGGTCATCTTTATATTCCACGAAATTAAGTTCCTCAACTGACAATGATCTCGATTATTCGATACCAATATGCTCCTTAGCGCACAATTACTTTTCCATGCAACTAATTCTACAACAGGCACAGACTTCCCAAAACAATTAACGTAAATTTTTATGTTCTTCCGGCACATTATAGTTCAGGAAATTGTTTTTCCCCTTGAGGCATTTCCAGGCCAGATACTTTCGAATGTCGAAAGTATTACAGATACAATTAAATTGCTTTATATTTATGCAGATGCTATTTCATTTTGAATGCATCACCATTCGTTAAAGGTTTTCTACATTCAGACAGTAGTTTCGTATCCGGACAAAGACATTAAATTTGTATACTAATATATCTTCTAAATGTCTGTAAAAAAAATGCCACAGTTAGTTGTTACCATAGACAAAACCTATTTAAGTTTAATATTTTTATTTTTCCTCTTTCATTTTTTAGATCTGCTGGTCATAGACCAGAAATGATTGTGGGATGGTTTGTTGTTCATTGCCTTTCGTAGTCTGTTATCTAGCACAATTTTTGTTTTATCGATATTCCTCCTGAACTACCTGGAGGATTGCCTTGATACTTTAAACACAAATAATCTTCCCATGGTCTAGTTGGTCTTACGAAATGGTGCTGCTTAGTATCTACTATGTCCGTTACAGCGGCCATTTTGAAACTCTAGCTCAATGGATAGTTATATTAAGACGGCATTTCACTAAGGACATTATATGATGTCCTCTTTGTTTAAAATGAAATGGTGATGATTTGAGGTTCTGTTTGGCCGCCACAGCGGCTTCCTTGAAAATCTTGTTGTCACTATACTCCCTGTTCATTGCAACATGTTCTTCAATAACAGACTGCTTATGTTGGTTAAAAATAATAATGATTCCGATTTGTTTTCAAATGTGGCTGCACAACAACCATCTTGAAAAGCTTGTTATTGTTTCTCCTCTTGGAAGGTCATGTTAAGAAATAGTTTTCACTAAAAGGCTTCTTTTGTTGTCAAGCTGGTTTTAAAATTATTGTTGCTGATCGGACATCCAATATGCCACCATGGCAACCATCATAAAAATCTTGTCACAACTCTACTTGAACAGAACGTTATCTTCGTACTGAGGTTTCCTCCAGAAAATTTAATATACTGCCCCGTCGGTCTTAAATGGAAATGTTGACGATCGGCCTACTATTATGATCGTCATTGACACTATCTTGGAAGTCTTGTCATGGTTGATATACTTGAATGGAATGTCATCTTTTTATCTCTGCTCCGCTTCAATATGATGGCTTTCTCAACACTAATTTTTCACCAATAGATATCTCGATTAAATTGAAATAGTGCCAGTTGTGCATCTAATATGACTACGATGACGGCTGTTTTAAAAATCTTGTTGTTACTATCCTTTATTGGATGGTCATAGTATTTTGATACATACATAGTTGAATGTGTACATAAACCAAATGATGCTGTATTGCCTTTTAATGAAATTTGAAAAGAATAAAATAACATCAGGATAGAATCAAAAGTAATCTAATTTTCATTGATTTTATTTGGTTAAGAATATTGCAGAGAAGCACATTATATTTGTTCTTCAGCATTATGTTAGCTGGTGGTTGAGCAATCATTATTATTGTGTAATGCTATCTTGATTTCGTTTATTTAGTTATAAATCGCATACTCTATAGTAACCGTAACACGTTTTTCATGTGCACAAGTTTAATGTTTACCCTCGGTCTTTATTGATGTTTATTTCCTCTATCTGGTTTCGCATGATATTCATGATATAATCCTTTAATAACGCGCTGTTTTCTTTCTGTCACATTGTATAAATTCAACTTGTAGATAAACGGTCTGATGCTCATTGGTGTTTTTATCTATCTAGACATCATCAGATACGATATGTGATGATTGATAAATTACTCAGCAATAAGGTTTCATAAAATATAAAACCAAAGTCCATTTTTAATTTGATTGAAATGAATCTACATGACTAATTTTACATTTTTTGTTAAATTTTTCCAGTGCAGGTGTCTTTTGGGGTAAGTTGAACATTAATTGTTTCATGTTTCCAGCAGATCCTAAAATTTTCTTTTGCTTTCTAAAGATTTGTAAAAAAACCCATAGTATATGTTGTCTCTAATTATGTATATTTTAGCTCATTTTGAAAAACACAACACATGCAAGAATATTTTTATATCCATTCTTGTTGTTTTCAAAATTTTAGCAAGGTCTGGATGTCGAGCTTGCTGTGTTGACTTTCAGGATCTTTCTCTTTCTATTATTTATATCAAGACCAGTGATTGCTGATGTTTATACAATGATGTTGGTCTTTTTTGCAGCTGTTGTTGGTGTGGGAGAGAAGAGCCAGGTCTTCGGCAAAGTTAAGGTTGTCCAGTTGTGTCCAGAGGGTCAATTGTATGCCATTTTGTGTGTGGACTGTTGATGACCTCATTATCTAGTCTATCACGAACAGAAAAGTAAAGGGTAAAAACAAACATCTCATTGTCCTTGGAAGGCGCTGGTAAGTTGCCGCCTATGGACCACTTTACTCGTCATTTTCTCATAGGAATTCCTTATAATGTTTGTGAGTTTTCCTGGTATTACGTAGTGCCTCAGCAGCTTCCAGACGGTCTGTCTATATATGCTGTCAAAGTCCTTTTCGTAGTTGATAAAGTTGACATTACGCGGCGAGTTCCATTCAAATGACTGTTCAAAGATTACGCACAATGTTGCTATCTGGTCAGTGCATGATCTGCTGTTTGCAAACACCAGCCTATTGGTCTTAGTGCAGTGGGTCGACGGCGTCTTTTATCCTGTTCAGTAGAATTCGAATGAACACTTTGCTTAGAATGGATATCAGCATCATACCTCTGTGGTTGGAGCAGGAGCTTAGGTCACCTTTTTTGGGAGATTGATGAGGTAGCCATCTTTGCAATCGGAAGGGACGTCCCAGATTTGGCTGAAGATAGGGTAGAGTATCTTCACGCTGAGCTGTACATTTGCTTTCAGTGCCTCTGCTGGAATACTGTCTGGTCCTGCCAATTTGCCATTTCTGAGTTGCTTTATGGCTATGCGTATCTCTTCTTTAGTCGGTATGCTGCAGTTAATCAACAGGTCGCTGTCAACCGGATGCATATCGGGTGGTTCTTAAGGAGCTGGTCTGTTTAGAAGTTCTTCGAAGTGCTCCACCCATCTATTAATCTGTCCCTGTTCATCTGGTATAATCTTTCGTTCTCTTTCACATATTGTTTAGGCCAGTTAAATTTTTCTGACAGCTTCTTGATAGTGGCATATATATCTCGCATGTTTCCCTGGTGAGCTGTCTCCTCTGCTTCTCTCGATAGGGGCTCTGCAGAGTTCCGCGTGTCTCATTTGATTCTTTTTCCTCACAAGCTGGTTTACTTGAGAGTATTCTTCCTAAGATTTAATCTTTCTAGCTCTAGTGCAACTGTTATTAACTACTGCCTTCATATGTTTCCTTCTCTCTATCTCTAGCTTAGTTTTTACAGACATCCAGTCCTTCTGGTTGGGTTTTCTGGTCCCCAGGATTTTTATGCAGGTTGATGTTAGTGCCTCTTTCGCACCTTGCCATTTGTTTTCTGTAGTCTCTTCTTCTAGCAGCTCTTGTAGGGTCTAAAAGCTTTTGGAGAGTAAGATGGTAAACTTTCTTTGTTTAAACGGATCTTTCAAAAGCGTGGTTTTGTAACGCTGGTAGTGGATTGCTCCTGCTGTCCAACCTTAGCTGCAGTCGGGCGACAAGGAGATGGTGATTTGATGCAATGTCTGCCATTCGTTTGACCCTGACCTCTTGTAGAGATCTTCGGAATTTTATCCCAATGCACACGTGGTCAATCTGGTTCTCTGTTGTTGAGTCTGGTGATACCCAAGTTACCTTGTGTATGTTTCTGTGTTGGAAATCACTTCCACCAATGATCAGGTTGCCGGTGGCGCAAAGATTGGCAAATATCTCCCCATTGTCATTCATCTCCCCATATCCTTGCCGCCCATTAACTTCTTCATAGCTCCGGTTCTCATTTCCAGTCTTGGCATTGAAAGTCGCTCACGACGATAGTGATATTTTGTCTAGAGCGATCATGTAAGATGGTTAAAAGTCTATGGTAGAAGATCTCTTTTTTCTCATCTTCTTCTGCAACATTGGTTAGAGCATAGCACTGAATAACATACATGAAGATCATTCTCTTTCTGTATGGAAGGAGGCTGTGATGATTCGTGGGACATGCGATTCCCATTCAGTAAGTGCTCCCTGAGATGTCCTGGAGAGCATCAAGGCGACTCCCTCATTGTGTGTCGCGTCAACTTCTTCATGTCCAGAGAATAACAGCAACTCGCCTGTGGCAAGCAGCCTTTGACCAGAGCAAATCCATCTTGCCTCGCTGATTCATAGAATGCTAGTGTGTTAGTTTGTCATTTCAGCGGCAACATGTGTTGTCTTACCTAATTTGTACGTGGTGCGTATATTATACGTACCGATGGTGTAACAGAATTGAAACCGAGTGCCGAGTGGGATTTCTCTGTTTGGACTAGATGAATAACAACAACACAAAGCGATGAATGATTGAATTTATAAATGACGTTACTATATATATATATATATATATATATATATATATATATATATATATATATATATATATATATATATATATATATATATATATATATATATAGATGGATAGATAAATAGATAGATAGAAAGATATGGATATAAAACAAATGCAGACTCTTACACTTACACTGCTATCATATAACTAATACAATTTGTTCTACATACCCTCCTGAAATGAGAAAAAACGAAAATATGATGTAACCTAACAAATGTATCACCTGCTATGAAAAAAATGAAAAGAAAAATGAAATATGAGATCCACTTAATCTCGTATAAGTATTTAACTGGAATTAACAAAATCGCTTGAATGAAAATGAGCAATACTCAAGTGTTATTTCTGACACTTCGACCACTTCCAGCGTTCAACGGAAATGAATGAACACAAACATACGTCCCTCAACTGGAATCCACTTCCTAAACTGACTATAGTTTATATGATATATGAACTCAAATCTGTGGTGACTCTCATTAGACACCACTCTCATTAGACACCACTCTCATTAGACACCACTCTCATTAGACACCACTCTCATTAGACGCCGAATCTCCTGCTAGGCTTTGACAGTTCCACTGATGCTTCTTTATCCCATAATGTCATTAAGCTTTCTTACTGTCCGCTACCCAATGGGCTACAATAATTGGATCCAACAGACTCCAATGGCTCCCATAATTCACAACAGACTCCCGCAATCACAATAGACTCCCGGGGTCTATATTAATATCGAACTGTCTACAATGGTATCCAACCAGCTTCAATAGCATCGAACATGCTACTATAATACCCAACGGCTACTATAGCATCCAACGGGGTCACTAGTATCCAAAGAGAAAGAATCACTCATATCCAAAATGAAACGAAAAGCTACAATAAAACAAAACTATTTGTTATTAAAATGGTAATAAGAACAAACGCTAAAAACGGGACATCACCCGACATAACACAAAACCGAGAAATAGTTTCACAAATCAAATAAGACGAAATTCCGACACTTACCCCTATGGCCTGAGACGATGGTAGAAAGTTCGCCTACCACTGACGAAATCCAAATGACTTGTGTCTTAGTTTACAATGTATCAAGCTTAAGACCATAGGAGTGATTGATAGTCATAGCCAAATATCCACGTAATCCATGCATTTCAACTTATTCATTAAAGTTTGGTCATCTAATGGAAACTCTTTGATATTATCAAAAGTTTATGTTGAGATATGCCGTGAGTTCCTGTCTTTCTGGTCATACCTGCTTAAACCTAATGGCGAACAATGTTGAAGTTTTACGTTTTTGAAAGTCACATGTCATCTACATCAATGGCTGATTTTAACTAAAACTTTGTGGTGAAAACACACACATTTGTTTTCCGAGTAAATGTAAGCCAGAGACGTATACGTTCAAAACAATACAGCTATATCTAAATCCAAATAAGCAACAGGGCATGGAGCAAATGTATGTATGTATGTGTGTATGTATGTATGTATGTATGTATGTATGTATGTATGTATGTATGTATGTATGTATGTATGTATGTATGTATGTATGTATGTATGTATGTATGTATGTATGTATGTATGTATGTATGTATGTATGTGTGTGTGTGTGTGTGTGTGTGTGTGTGTGTGTGTATGTATGTATGTATGTATGTATGTATGTATGTATGTATGTATGTATGTATGTATGTATGTATGTATGTATGTATGTATGTATGTATGTATGTATGTATGTATGTATGTATGTATGTATGTATGTATGTATGTATGTATGTATGTATGGATGGATGGATGGTTGGATGGATGGATGGATGGATGGATGGATGGATGTATGCATGCATATATATATATATATATATATATATATATATATATATATATATATATATATATATATATATATATATATATATATATATATATATATATATATATATACTGTTTTAATTTACATGCCAAAAAACAATATCTAGCCATAGTTAGATTTACTTTTGTGTCAAATGATTTTGGAGTGTATCTATATGTGGTAAATTGGTGGCGTTCAAACGCTAAAGCAACCCCTTCTCTACGGTTCGTTGTTAGGATATGCTCTCCATCGGTGTAATTTACCCAGTGTGGATGGATAGAACGAAGAATGCAGATCTCTGAGCAAGTATATTGAAGAAAAAAAACAAGGTGCCCCCTTTCTGTGAACAAATATATAATTTAATCAATTCAACAACAAAATTTCAAATGGAAGAAATCAATTTCTTTGCTACATAAGAAGAACATGTACTAATATGTACTCAATAAAAGCAATACAAATTTTCTCTTTACTATTACTTGTGTTTGACAATATTAATACAGTTTCATCATATACTACGAGTCGTGACCTTGAGATCAACGATGAACGACATCATCACCAATCTTTTCCGGACATCGAATATTCCGTTCCTTCCTGCTCTTCCTCCCTTTGTCTAGTCATCTGGACCAGGACTCTTGCCAGTCGAAACTTCAATCGATTTTACGATCGTCTATAAACCTAGACTTCGGCTGGTGATTCTTCTAATGAATTCTGCAGTAGAATTTGCTCAGTATATTTTAGGAATCTTTAATTTGCCCAGGAATCTTTTTTTTTAAATAAATAAAATGTCCCGCAATAAACAATAGGTCACCTTTTCCAAGTATATATCTATATTTGTATATTAACCAGTTCAGAAAATAAACTGCATAATTCTGTTTGAATGACTTGTTCACTACATTAATTTCTATGTTTACAAAACAGAGACGGGGCCCCGAGTGGCCGAGTGGTCTAAAGCGCTGTCCGTTACGGATCACTGCCATCTCACCTCTATCTGCGTGGGTTCGAGTCTAAGATTCGGCGAATGTGGATATGTGAGAGAGCTTGCCAGTAGCTTCTCGTGGGTCGGTGGTTCTTTCCGGTGATTTCCCGGTTTCTTCCTCCACCATTAATACTGGCCGCCATGTATAGCCTTTCCTGTGCTGAAAAATGGCGTTAAACCCCAGAACAACAATAACAAAACAGAGACGGCCATTACATGTATCCCGACCTTAATTCGGGTCACGCCAGCGGGGAACATTAGATTTCGCTACCGTTTCACGATCAGCACGTATGTGCATTTAACCACCCTTGACCTCTTACAGTAATACTGCCTAGGGTTAAGTTACATATGGCCTAGCCCATCAAATCAATCTATTCTAAAATAGTTTTTGTGATCAATTAAATATTATGAATATACACTCAATACATGGCATTCTACATAGAGATTTAATTTATAAATCTACGAAACCTTACTAATCATTTATTAGGCTGAACTCATAAAAATTCTTACGCACTCCTATGTATAGAATATTCAATTGCATGCAATCTTGTCAATTCTCTCATGAACATTTAATTATATGCAATGTTGTCTATTCTTCCAATGAAATGATAATTAGAAAATCAAAGAATAAAATGTCGTGGCTACCATTTCACTAAAACCCTGCAAAATGAAATCATACATACATATATAGATACATCATAACATCAATACATTTGCAAATAGATCAACAAATGAAATAGCATATTTAAATCTGGAAATTAAAATTGCGTACCCTTGCCGGTTTATTCGTTTTCCACGAACTTCCAATGTAGAGTCTGTCTCCTATCTGAGACAACTATTTGGCTCCTTACTCAATCACCAGAACGTACTTTCTACGTTCTCGGAGTCGACCTTCCGACTTCTCCCAGTAAAGATCGAAAACAAAAGCAATGTTTGCAAAGTAGAACCCCTAATTCCTTACCAGATTTACGCCCTTAAGTTTCCATTAACCAATCAGAATCTACTGTTTCTTCTACGTAGATTTTTTTGACGAAACAGGCTAATTATGCCGCAATTAACTTCCATTTGAACAATCAATTATTGCCGTGCTTCCCCTTTTAACTGATCAAGTCTTTGGAGTGTTATGCCAAAACTCTTGTACCATAACAAATAACTCGGTCAAATTTAGTCGTGTGGAGCTGAATTTCTTTTGACGTTCAGAGATTAAATGAGAATAATCATATAACTGTCTCTAGCCCTTTCTAGTTTAATTATGTTGACTTTGGTACAATTCATTTAATCAATACTTCTAAGAGTTTTTAAAATTCGGCACATCGTACTATATTAATATTAAAATGTTAGATTTTGTCCACATCATTTTAAGCTGTTCGTTCTGCGAAGTGTGAAATTCATATTAAGTTGCAAAATTGCAAACATTTCAAAGTATCCTTTCTCATTTGTAATATTATTTCTTCTCCAAGCTTGTAAAAGCAGATATCGACTTGAACATATTAGTAAAGCTTTGCAACTTTAAATTTAAATGCAATATTATATACGATGCAATTTTCATTTTGGATTTTATGTTTTTTGTACAGAGATGATTGTTCAGATTGCTAATCCTGAAGTTAAAACATACTATTCCATCGCAAGAAAATTTCGAGAAAAATATTTTTCAACCCTACCCCATGCTGTAACCATATATAGCCAAATCCGTACTTAAACAAGAGATTTCTTGCATGAGATGTCCCATTTATCCTATCCACTTCATCCGGTGCTTTGAAAATTGTATCCAATGCATTAAGATTATGATCTAATGATAATTTGTAACCAGTTCTTTGCACAACTTTGCACGAAAGGTAACTGACAACTTACTGCGATCTAACTGTGCTAATGCAGCAGCGTTATTAGAATTTTTGTTCAACTTGAGACTATTAATCGAAGAACTAATTTGAATATTTTTAGTGAAATAGTACATATGGTTGCTCGCTTATTTCAAAACAATGTAACATAATCAGTTAGACCATGCAATCGAAAAGTGTTACGAGAATATCCTCTTAAAATAAGTGAGAGAAAATGACACAAGCTTTGTAAAATTCAAGAAATAATTTATTTCCCTAAAATACAAAGTGTAAATGGGAAGAAAAATAAACCTATGCTATAGCAAATTAAATCCCCAAATCATCCTAATTTCCAGACACAAGTCATATTAATTAAAAATGCTGAACACAGTGCAGTATAAATCAAAAATAAATCCCTAACTGAAGGTGCTGATATGTATTTTATAATCTGTATAAGTCTGATGTGTCAACAGTCTTTTGCTGAATCACAGGAATATAATGTCAGGCTTGAATTCACTATAAATTCTAGTGACTATCTCTGTCCAAGAAATGTATCAATGCGCCATTGCATTCCAAAGTAAATAAACACTTGAATTCAATAATTTGAAGGAAAAATATCAAGCCCGAAAATGATCCTGGACACAAAATATAATACAACTTGATTGGGCTCGAACTTAAGCATAAATGAAAAATCCTCTCTGTTACAAGATTACATAGCTCTCTACTTGACCTCAGGTCACACTTATCATTTTCTAAAATAATTGTTACCTAATGGAAAATACCTTTATAGAATTATCGCGATGTTTGTAAAATAAAAATGTTAGTTATTATTAGAAACCAGAACCTGTATTATGTCAAATAGACTAAATAAATTCCAAAACCTAAACCTAAACCCAAATAAACATGTTTCCTTCTATTAATAATAATTCTGATTTTAAATCTATGCACATAACGTATAATTAGCTATTTATTGTTTTTTTTTACAAAATAATTGTTTTAAGCAAAAATTCAATTTATGTCAAGCAGAATAAAATTCAGCTTGGGCAAGGTTGCTTTCCAATAGCATGTAATAAAATATAAAAATTAACAAAAACTAACTAGCAAACAATACATATAACCAAAGGAAAATTTATATCTTAACATCTTTACATTGGCCTTAAGTTGCAAAACCTTTCAACATTCGACCTATCTCCTTTTCATTTTCAGCCAACATTGTTTTGCATTTGTTGCCATTTATGCGCTGTGATGAATTTTTGTATTATAGATATTAATAAAACTATGCAAGGTAAGTCGAGTCGTTCTTGGAGTATAAAGTTTCATTTTACTTAATATATCCTTTTGGTGTAAATACCTTTTATTGTTTATAAATTCATTTTCATACCATGGTTTTAAAATTTTCTAGTACTTTGACTTATTTCTGGGAAGGTTTTAGAGCAGAGATTAAGTAAAGTTAGCAATTTCATCCGCCTAACCCACGCCACTTGGTCATGATGCTGATGACTTATTTATATACCATAATCAGTTCCTTTTAACCTCTGAAAATATTTACCAATGTACCCAATAAATAATGTACGATTTAACACGCATCCCTGACGAGTAGCATGCAAGCAGTGAATGTATTATGTTAATCCATTGCCTGCCAAGAAACGTTGTGTTAATTTGTCTCGAGCTGATGAATGTTCTTAGTTTGTCATTGATATATAAATTTCAGTAGAACTAGATACGGTGAGTTGGACGTTACTAGTTGGTGTTATATCCATATCAGTAGGACTAGATCAGGTGAGTTGGACATTACCAGTGTGTTGTGTTATTTCCATGTCAGTAGAACCAGATAAGGTGATTTGGACATTACCAGCTTGTTATGTTATATCCATGTCAGTAGAACTAGATCAGGTGTGTTGGACATTACCAGTTTATTGTGTTATACCCGTGCGAGTAGAACTAGATCTGGTGAGTTGGACATTACCAGCTTGTTATGTTATATCCATGTCAGTAGAACTAGATCTGATGCGTTGGACATCACCAATGTCGTATATAGTTAATTGAGTTTGCCTATTTGCTCTATTTGGAATCCTGGGATAACCTCAACACAGCAACTGACAAGGAGTAACAGAATTTATACGAGCAACAATTTCAGATGTAAAAAATAACTTTTTCTTATCTTAAAGTTGTTTGAACACATTTACGCTTCTTCTGTTAAACGAAAGTTAAAAGTTTTTCCCAACATTAATTCAAAGATACTCCCATTTCTAAAATTCACACTTTGTAGCACCATAAAAACAGTGAAAGTGCATGCAGTTGACTATCCGCCAGGTGGCGATCGGTTGACTATCCGCCAGGTGGCGATCCCCAAGTTCATGGCAATATTGCTCTAAGATAAGACTAGATGTTATAAAGTGATTTGCTAAGAATTTTGTCAGGCTTGTTTTGTTTTGTTTCATCAAAGTGAACAATGTTGACGCTTTGAATTACAGGTTTTGAAGGTCAAAGAACATTACATGTTTGTTGATGTATTTGTTAGTCTAAAATTAATATGCTGATATGTGCAAGGACTTACTGATTTGCCTATATCGCTGCTTAATTAGGACGCATTGTTTCTTCGGCTGTTGCGGTATTCAACTAAACATTTAAGATAATAGTACTATTTGTAAAACGTTTAGACGATACTATCCAAAGAGTTACAATCTTGCCTACCTAACGTTTTGTGTGAACATTTATGAATAATACGGACGTAGGGCAAGGAAATAGTGATTGCTGAAAACACTTTGTTTCTCTTTTAAAATATAGTAGTGGCTGTGAATGTAACAATAGAACAAATGACTGATATTGTTTAAATAATAATTGAAAAGAAGATATATAAATTATAGAATTCGAGTACAGTTTTATGCAGTTTAAAGTTTCCTATTATAATTGTGCTCTTTTGCAACAAAATGGATATACTATTTAAAACATTAAATAAGTAAGAACTCGATTTTATTAACTAGAGAGGTTAGTCAAGCTAAAGATCTCTATTACTGGTAGTCTTATCTATAAACCTGGCTTTCGTTTTATTTTTGCCAATACCTTTGCAAAAATTACTATTTTTCATCAGTTCAGTCAAACGTTCTCCATCGCCACATTAATTTAGAATACGTGACCTACGAAATGTGCAAATGATTCGCGTGCATTCGGTATGAGAAGGCATAATGAAAAACGAAAATTATAGTACAATGTTATATTTTCATGATCATCGTTGTTGAATAAACAAATAATAAATCATATCAGTAATTCAAACAGGTAAGGTCGCCGATATGTAGTTCCTCGTTTCTTCGGTAAATGTTTCCCTTTGTATAAATAGTGCAAAAAACAAAAACAACAAACAGTGGGTAGTGAATCCTGCTTCATTTATACAGCAGCTTATATCGTAATTAAAAAGGCACGGTGCTCATCTTGCTAACGGAAAATGTGAAGAAAATATATTTTTAAAACTTATAACCAAATAAATTAAAAGAATAATAATTATTTCACATGTGTTCACAAAGCCAAATCCCCCTAAAATCTCTAATAATACAACAGTTTTGATTTAATATTTTCGTTAAAAAATGAATATTCGATATATAAAAATGAAAAACTGACTTTGAAACATGTTAGTCCTTGCACTCCCCTTCCCCAACATCACCTGTTATGAAGCAAACTGAAGTCATTGAAGTTTATTTCACTCCTTTCTGGGCAATTGGCAAAAATTTGATGTGTACAAGTTAACGTTCTATCAGTGTACCAAATATTGCAAAGTGGTCTATGCTTTCAATTTGAAATGAGTAATACTGCTTTTCAGAAAATAGTCACAGCAGTATTGTCTTTATTTTGTCTTTGAGATAAATTCCAGTCCATTTACTTAGTGCATTACCAAGTCTGAGTAAACATTATTTAAATTAAGGCGTACTGTATTTAAATTAGCGTTCCTGGATATGGTCAATATACATGTTCCAACAGGAATTAATTGCCACGCGCCGACGTGTCACATAACGTTACATATTGGGAAATACTAAATATATTATTGTATTATTCCTTAAGAACTTTTCTACTAAAGTGTTGTATATTGCGTGAATATACCATATTAGACAACACCGGATGAGTATGGTTTCTTTGAGAGAAGTTAGTATTAGAAACAAATATCCTTTTCACAATGATATCATCAGCACCGGTTTTTAAACCTAAAAGTTTTATACAGATATGATGAAAAAATATGTGACTATAAGATAACACATATATCAACAGGAATTTTAAAAAAATAAAATAAAACAAATCGAGCAGGGTTGTCTTTACCACAATTTTTTTTTCGGTTTGATATGAAAATTGCGTTAATAGTGTCTTTTTCTTAACCAGGTTAGATAACAGTAATCAATAAAAGTACTAGCTAAGTTCTATACATTTTATATCTCAATTGTGCTATTTGTTTTTTTTTTTTTAAATCGGTGGTGGATACAAACCAACGATGAAGTATATTCAAACTATAGATAAATTTGTAACATGAAGATGAAACGGACTACTTTTGACCATAATGAAAAGTATTAATCGCATATCATATCCTTGATTTAAGAAAAAAAAATTAAAATACCTATGAAATCAATTCGTTGCAAATTCATATAGGAAATTTATCTGAAATTTTATGAATAGTATTAGACCTACTTCAATTATTTTGTGTCATTGGTATATTCGACTCAGCTCCATCTTCGGCCATCTCCAAATATTTGTTTGTTGGCTCTGAACATATGGCTTTCATATATTAGATATTATTATCGAAAACTAGTGTTTTACATGACATGTAATTGCAGGATGCTAGCTTTATCACACTTTTATTGCGCACCGTATCGTGTATTTCTCTATATCATCTACTTTTGACGTTATTAATGAGTCTCGTGGCTCTCAGCATCCTCGGAAGAGATAAACCGCTTCAACGGATTATGTTTATGATAAAATTCACACATTATCAAGCATTACGTATGTTGCATCTTTCACATTTGAACCATTTGTTTCTGGCATTTTCTCCCAGCCATTTCAGTTTAGGCCTGGAATCATTCTAGAATGAATCACCATTAACTTTCTTTCTAGCCTAGAAATAGAACCATTTACAACAAACAGTCTATAAGGACGGCTTGATCTTTGCCGGTAGATAATAACAATCACATTGGCTTTGAACGTACAGGAGGAAACTATTGTTACCTGGCTACCACATCCGTTTACTATTATAGCTTTTTCTTTAATCTCTTCTAAACTTTGTGCTTCTAAGTACTAGGTAAATCAAACTGTATATACATACGGCATAGTTGCATAAATAAACAATGATCAGCAAAAGAGACATTCAAGTATTTGATCATGAGAAAGTTATTCACGTGGATTTCTATACAACTCTTTACGAAGAAAATTAAAAACATCATTGATTTCTTTTTTCGTCTCTATCCTTCTATGCTTTTTATTTGTCTGTCATTCTCTCAATCACGGACACTTTTTGGCTTGAGACTCCCCACCACCACCCCGTTTTTAGATTTAAAACTGCATAGTGCTATTGGTTTATATTTGTTTACTACTAGACCGACAAAGTACTCCTGGAAAAAGCTTATGGGGTACCTATTTACAAACTTACCTTTTCCAGGATTCTGAAATTGTACATAGATACATCCCATATTTAATTGCCGAGTCTAGATCGTTTATTAATATCTGTTAAGGGCTTTTTCTCTGGAATCATTAGCAATGTTCTGAACGAGAAATCACTTATAATTATGATGCAGAATAAGTTACGTAACTTTATAATAACTGCTGTATGTAGAGTTTATATCAATACCGTCACAACGTTTGCTGCCGTTAATATTTTATATTGTGCCACTGTGTCTGGTTTTCATTGACGGATGCTATCAGCAGCATGTTTTGTCCATTCCACTGATTTAATGTTTACAGGTGCATTAACGAATATTCAAGATCCAATTTTACGAAACTATCAACTGCCTTTGACATCAGCTTCCACATGTTTTAACCATTGACGTGTAATTAATATTTCCTCTAGATTAACGGATGACCCTCTTAGTTAATTGCAGCTCCATATATACTCGATTAGCTGTAAACGAAATCACACTGTCATTATCGATGACTAACTTAACTACTTAACTATGTTCAGCATGTAGCGCTTTCAGCTATACAGTTTTGGGATATATCGCAAGAGATTTTTAAGTGTAGTTTAATATACTTAAGTAGTTTGAAAGCTAATGGTTATATATATATATATATATATATATATATATATATATATATATATATATATATATATATATATATATATATGTGTGTGTGTGTGTGTGTGTTTTGCAAAACGAAGAAACATTTTCATAACAGGCACAGGCATTCATTCAACAAGGGTTGTTACATTATGTATTTGTAATTTTATAATATCTAAAATCCTATCTGTACATCTAACACGAATTTATACTGAACCTAAAGCTGCCAGCTCCTGTATTATCATCCAACAATTTCGAGGTCAAACGTTTGGTTTCTCGCTCTCATAACCATTTTCATTTCATTAACGTTTAATTTCTATAACCTTTTACTCGTACAAGTTGCCCTAATTGCAGGAGCATATATAATGCATATCATTTGCAGACTGAGTTGAATGGTTGATCGTTAACCCTGACAGAGAAAAAGTAAAATTCAATACATTGCTATGCTTTATCTCCATGATTCATTGACTGTTTCTGTTTGCATTCTTTGTCATTTATTTCTCGAAAATAATACCCTGTTACAATGGGATATTTTTAGTTATTATTCTCCTTAAACGATGATTCATACTCGTGTTCAAGATTAGTGATTCCATGTATAATAATTTTATCAATGAATGGCTTGGACAGTAAGGATCGCTTCCGTGGCCTACGTGGTTAATGCGTCCATCTTGGATGCGGGATGATATTGTGACCGGTTGGAATATCATGCTACATGTCTGTAGCATGATGCCCCAATAAAACTGCCACACTGCAGACATCGTAGCGACATCACTAGAAATGTCAAAGATACGTTACAAAAAAACTAAATATCACACATACTTACAACGTTAATTCCTCACGTCCAAAACAAGATACTTGTCTATCTTTTTATACACGAATTGGAGCTATTTGCATATAGTTAAGAAAGCAAATTGTATGAGAAATATTCTGCAATAAATTAACAGAGAACAATAAATGGAAAACAAAAAAAAAAAAACTACGTGTCCATTACTTAATACGAAGGATCAAACTATGACATAAACTAAATCAACTAACGAGTCCTGATTTGAACAAGAAGGGATTTGTTTATCAGAGCAAAAATATACTGTGCCCCTTCCACAACTAGTCTTCACATAACACAAAAGACAGCCACGGTCACCCAAAACATAAGGTCTCTCTGGATAGTTTCGCATTTTGACACCCTAATTTTAAGGTAGAAGGTATGAGCCTAATTTATCACAAACACGGCATTTATACATTCACACACAATCTGAATCTGTAATGTGGCTTTCATTTACATTGAGTTAGGCTTGAAAATGGGTTTGCTTGTTGGTGACTGCCTGTAACAGTTAGGGGGCAGGGCCCAGATTTTATGTACAAATTTAATGCCGAATCAGTGACCTAGTACAAAAAAATTTCATAAAAATCAAATACAAGGTGAGGTCAAGAATATCCATATTTTGAGATACCTATATTAAATCAAAGCATAAAAATATTTTCCACTTGACCAGAGAAGTCAGTGGCAGTTCATAACTGAAGAAGGTTATGCACTCAACTCCAAATTTATACCTGCAATTTTCATGGGCAAAGATCATTGTTGACACTATGTGGTGCTCACGGTGCAAACACAAACCCTAGTTCAAAAATATGTGAACACCTAGTTCACAAATATATCCATAACTTTAATTAGTAAACAATAATTACTGAAAAAATCACACCATAGCCTTAAGTTAAGAAATTTGCCAGGGGCTAAATTACGAATCTGGATCCTGCCACCTTAGACAAGTATTGGAGATCAAATGCTTAACTTGGGCTGAAAATGGGCAGCCGACTTGGCTTACGTATTTACATCTGTCTGCTAAAGATGTAAATATCTAAAAAGCTAGATGAAAGGGGTGATGAAACGTATGTTAATTTGTGATAGTACTAGTGAACTTTAAAGAGGAATAAGGTACATCTGAACTTTTAGACATATTGTCTCAGGAAAATGTTTAAAATAGCTCTTTTCGGTCAAACAATTAATGTAAATAGAGGGGTTGGTGGTAGCATTGGTTCAATATAAAAGCCACCAGTTGTATAAAGAATTAAACTTAATACTTTGTCAGAATCTCACAAGTATCCTTTTTTAACAAAAAACATTAAGCAATTTTTATTTGTATCTTTAATGTAATATTATTATCATTCTTTTGCAAGAGGTCATCGTCGGATGAAAATTTGCCACAAAAACTATCCAGTGAGACCTAAATGGCTAGGTCTTAGAAACTAATAATGGTTTTTAATATCCAATCTGAACTGTTCAATAGCGTTTGAAACGTGTTGCTAATAAAATAAGCGTGTCAGACGGACGAACGTACGGACAAAAGAAAATTAATATGCCTTATTCTGTATGAGTTAAAGTGATTTTGGAAAGTGCATTGATTGACCTATTTTCATTCTCCAAGATATTCTGATCAGAGTTATAGTTTTATGTGTTTTTTAAACTGTTTTCAATTTCCTCTCACTTTCTTGAAAATAGAATATTCACCCCTTTATAATTCACGTTATTCAAGCATCATAACAAATATTGTCATAATGATAATTTTATGCATTCATTACAGTTTCATCCGCTCTTGTTCACAGACTCAGAGCTACCAGCACATATTGCGACGGCTGATCTACGTCCGTCCAGTCTGCAATTGGAATCGACTTATTACCTAGTTTATACATAAGATTCGATGAATTGAGTCCTGAACTTATATTTGTAAACGTCGAGATTCTCTATATTCATAAAGGTACAGAATTTCGAAAATTCGAGATAAGTTTCAGTGCATAAGAAGAAATATCAGCTTAATGTCCTAATGCACATATCTTGATATCAGAAAAATGACGTCGAATTTAGCTGTTTTAACTTCATTTATGGCAATCACAGGCTAGAATTGTATTTTCAAGTGATTTTCCTACCCTTTCCAAAGTCAAAACGAGTCGTTTGCACACTAAGACACTCTTCCCCAACTATGTCAACTCTCAGCCGGCCTAAAAATGAGCTATAACATAATTTATCACATACCTGCTAAATATCATATGCCTTTTCGTTTCGTTATCCTTTTCAACTTCATTATAGTCATATTGCAAGAAAAGAACCAATTCTTTATTTTTAATTCCAGTTTCGAGGTGATAACAAAGTCTGTCGACACATTATTCATAATAAATGCAGTATATTGATCCATGTGCCTTAATCGCAATTAGGTCTGACTCGGCTATTTTATTTTCTTATATTATTTTCAGCAGTACCCCAAATAGTAGATTGTCAAAACCAATTATATGTTAAGATGTCTAACATCTTTTATTGAGTGCGTCTGAAAAATTAAACCGGCTATATTATTTTACTCTAAATAATATATATATATATATATATATATATATATATATATATATATATATATATATATATATATATATATATATATATATATATATATATATATATATATACAATTACTAATTTAATGTTTTTGTCCATTAATTTAATTTAAGAATTAAATTTTCAATAGTCCGAAACGTTCTATCACCTGTCCTAATGAATAATGCTCTAATTAAATTCCAGTGGTGTTCAAAATAAGATCCAATAATGTGCCCTAGTAATCTGTCACGTAGAGATGTGCCAACAGTCTTTGAATGAATTACAATACTATAATTAAGGGTGTCCTTTTCTGAAGTCTATATAATTACTAATTTAATGGTTCTATCCAATAATATTATAGATGAGCACTTTATATTTCCCGTGAATAATAATTTGAATAAATAATTGCAACCAAATTAAAACCTGAACACAAAAATACATATTCTCCAGTCTATCTCACCCTTTGAAATAAACTTTCTGACGCATCTGATTGGTTTTGTAAATATGATCTCTTTTTCATTGGATGTAAGTGAGGAGTAATACGACCAATTATCCTTTGTGACTCACGGACCAGGATGAGGTTTATCTTTTAAATGACGCTCGTTAAATGCTTGTTAAATGATTATGTCTATAGTAACCTTTATGACGACTCTATGATCTTTAACTTTATTTTATAGAAATAAGCGAAAATTAATGTTTTTATTTACAATTCAATAAATAATTAATTTCCCAAGAATACAAACTGAAAATTTAAAAAATGAACTTATAGCATTTAAGAATTAAATTTTCATTAGTCCGAAACGTTCCATCACCTGTCCAAATGAATAATGCCCTAATTAAATTCCAATGGTGATCAAAATAAGATCCAATAATGTGCCCTAGTTATCTGTGACGTAGAGATGTGCCAACAGTCTTTGAATGAATTACAATAATATAATTAAGGGTGTCCTTTTCTGAAGTCTTTATAATTACTAATTCAATGTTTCTGTCCAATAATATTATAGATGAGCACTTTATATTTCAAGTGAAAAATAATTTGAATAAATAATTGCAACTAAATTAGAACCTGAACACAAAAATACAGATGGTTGCGACTCAGATTTCATCACATCATTGAGTCATTTCTCAAACAAACAAGATTATAAACCCCTCTAACTGAACTAGATAACAATTTGCTTGTTTTCTGAAAATACTATGTCGATTTTGTGGACTTTTCCATTGGAGAACATTTTGGGTTGTTTATAACATAAACTATGTTGCTGTTATAAAGAATGTGTCAAACATCAGGAACAATAGGTTATTCTATGGGGAATGCCAATGTCCTAAACTCAGACTAAAATAATGATCCTAATATTTAACCCACCCTCATAAAGAAATATTAACCTTGTGTTTATTTGTTTACCAAAAACAGTATTACCAGTCAGGCAGACAATGAACTTGATTTTGGACAAGACCAAGTCCGGTTTACAACTATAGACAACACACGGTCATGGGACCTCCCACCACCCACGACACAATACAAATTATATTTACATATCGCCTTATGTAAGCTGAAAAGTCGAGCCATTTTCCATTTAGTCAAGACAAGGTCACAAAGTTCCATGATTGCACATGTATTTATCACAAGGCAGGATAACAGCTGGTCACAATGGATGATCTGGAACAAGGCACATAACAAAACGTTCATATACATTTTGAAGAAAAACAATCATACGGGAAAGATTTTTTAATGCCCATAAACAATTTGTTGCATGAAGAAAATGATTATACATGACTACTAGTTTTGATGTGTGTGTGTGTGTGTGTGTGTGTGTGTGTGTGCATAGCTTTAACAATTTTTCAGTCACATATCAGCAGGATATCAGCTTAATGTCCTAATGCACATATCTTGATATCAGAAAAATGACGTCGAATTTAGCTGTTTTAACTTCATTTATGGCAATCACAGGCTAGAATTGTATTTTCAAGTGATTTTCCTACCCTTTCCAAAGTCAAAACGAGTCGTTTGCACACTAAGACACTCTTCCCCAACTATGTCAACTCTCAGCCGGCCTAAAAATGAGCTATAACATAATTTATCACATACCTGCTAAATATCATATGCCTTTTCGTTTCGTTATCCTTTTCAACTTCATTATAGTCATATTGCAAGAAAAGAACCAATTCTTTATTTTTAATTCCAGTTTCGAGGTGATAACAAAGTCTGTCGACACATTATTCATAATAAATGCAGTATATTGATCCATGTGCCTTAATCGCAATTAGGTCTGACTCGGCTATTTTATTTTCTTATATTATTTTCAGCAGTACCCCAAATAGTAGATTGTCAAAACCAATTATATGTTAAGATGTCTAACATCTTTTATTGAGTGCGTCTGAAAAATTAAACCGGCTATATTATTTTACTCTAAATAATATATATATATATATATATATATATATATATATATATATATATATATATATATATATATATATATATATATATATATATATATATATATATATATATATATATATATATATATATACAATTACTAATTTAATGTTTTTGTCCATTAATTTAATTTAAGAATTAAATTTTCAATAGTCCGAAACGTTCTATCACCTGTCCTAATGAATAATGCTCTAATTAAATTCCAGTGGTGTTCAAAATAAGATCCAATAATGTGCCCTAGTAATCTGTCACGTAGAGATGTGCCAACAGTCTTTGAATGAATTACAATACTATAATTAAGGGTGTCCTTTTCTGAAGTCTATATAATTACTAATTTAATGGTTCTATCCAATAATATTATAGATGAGCACTTTATATTTCCCGTGAATAATAATTTGAATAAATAATTGCAACCAAATTAAAACCTGAACACAAAAATACATATTCTCCAGTCTATCTCACCCTTTGAAATAAACTTTCTGACGCATCTGATTGGTTTTGTAAATATGATCTCTTTTTCATTGGATGTAAGTGAGGAGTAATACGACCAATTATCCTTTGTGACTCACGGACCAGGATGAGGTTTATCTTTTAAATGACGCTCGTTAAATGCTTGTTAAATGATTATGTCTATAGTAACCTTTATGACGACTCTATGATCTTTAACTTTATTTTATAGAAATAAGCGAAAATTAATGTTTTTATTTACAATTCAATAAATAATTAATTTCCCAAGAATACAAACTGAAAATTTAAAAAATGAACTTATAGCATTTAAGAATTAAATTTTCATTAGTCCGAAACGTTCCATCACCTGTCCAAATGAATAATGCCCTAATTAAATTCCAATGGTGATCAAAATAAGATCCAATAATGTGCCCTAGTTATCTGTGACGTAGAGATGTGCCAACAGTCTTTGAATGAATTACAATAATATAATTAAGGGTGTCCTTTTCTGAAGTCTTTATAATTACTAATTCAATGTTTCTGTCCAATAATATTATAGATGAGCACTTTATATTTCAAGTGAAAAATAATTTGAATAAATAATTGCAACTAAATTAGAACCTGAACACAAAAATACAGATGGTTGCGACTCAGATTTCATCACATCATTGAGTCATTTCTCAAATAAACAAGATTATAAACCCCTCTAACTGAACTAGATAACAATTTGCTTGTTTTCTGAAAATACTATGTCGATTTTGTGGACTTTTCCATTGGAGAACATTTTGGGTTGTTTATAACATAAACTATGTTGCTGTTATAAAGAATGTGTCAAACATCAGGAACAATAGGTTATTCTATGGGGAATGCCAATGTCCTAAACTCAGACTAAAATAATGATCCTAATATTTAACCCACCCTCATAAAGAAATATTAACCTTGTGTTTATTTGTTTACCAAAAACAGTATTACCAGTCAGGCAGACAATGAACTTGATTTTGGACAAGACCAAGTCCGGTTTACAACTATAGACAACACACGGTCATGGGACCTCCCACCACCCACGACACAATACAAATTATATTTACATATCGCCTTATGTAAGCTGAAAAGTCGAGCCATTTTCCATTTAGTCAAGACAAGGTCACAAAGTTCCATGATTGCACATGTATTTATCACAAGGCAGGATAACAGCTGGTCACAATGGATGATCTGGAACAAGGCACATAACAAAACGTTCATATACATTTTGAAGAAAAACAATCATACGGGAAAGATTTTTTAATGCCCATAAACAATTTGTTGCATGAAGAAAATGATTATACATGACTACTAGTTTTGATGTGTGTGTGTGTGTGTGTGCATAGCTTTAACAATTTTTCAGTCACATATCAGCAGGATATCAGCTTAATGTCCTAATGCACATATCTTGATATCAGAAAAATGACGTCGAATTTAGCTGTTTTAACTTCATTTATGGCAATCACAGGCTAGAATTGTATTTTCAAGTGATTTTCCTACCCTTTCCAAAGTCAAAACGAGTCGTTTGCACACTAAGACACTCTTCCCCAACTATGTCAACTCTCAGCCGGCCTAAAAATGAGCTATAACATAATTTATCACATACCTGCTAAATATCATATGCCTTTTCGTTTCGTTATCCTTTTCAACTTCATTATAGTCATATTGCAAGAAAAGAACCAATTCTTTATTTTTAATTCCAGTTTCGAGGTGATAACAAAGTCTGTCGACACATTATTCATAATAAATGCAGTATATTGATCCATGTGCCTTAATCGCAATTAGGTCTGACTCGGCTATTTTATTTTCTTATATTATTTTCAGCAGTACCCCAAATAGTAGATTGTCAAAACCAATTATATGTTAAGATGTCTAACATCTTTTATTGAGTGCGTCTGAAAAATTAAACCGGCTATATTATTTTACTCTAAATAATATATATATATATATATATATATATATATATATATATATATATATATATATATATATATATATATATATATATATATATATATATATATATACAATTACTAATTTAATGTTTTTGTCCATTAATTTAATTTAAGAATTAAATTTTCAATAGTCCGAAACGTTCTATCACCTGTCCTAATGAATAATGCTCTAATTAAATTCCAGTGGTGTTCAAAATAAGATCCAATAATGTGCCCTAGTAATCTGTCACGTAGAGATGTGCCAACAGTCTTTGAATGAATTACAATACTATAATTAAGGGTGTCCTTTTCTGAAGTCTATATAATTACTAATTTAATGGTTCTATCCAATAATATTATAGATGAGCACTTTATATTTCCCGTGAATAATAATTTGAATAAATAATTGCAACCAAATTAAAACCTGAACACAAAAATACATATTCTCCAGTCTATCTCACCCTTTGAAATAAACTTTCTGACGCATCTGATTGGTTTTGTAAATATGATCTCTTTTTCATTGGATGTAAGTGAGGAGTAATACGACCAATTATCCTTTGTGACTCACGGACCAGGATGAGGTTTATCTTTTAAATGACGCTCGTTAAATGCTTGTTAAATGATTATGTCTATAGTAACCTTTATGACGACTCTATGATCTTTAACTTTATTTTATAGAAATAAGCGAAAATTAATGTTTTTATTTACAATTCAATAAATAATTAATTTCCCAAGAATACAAACTGAAAATTTAAAAAATGAACTTATAGCATTTAAGAATTAAATTTTCATTAGTCCGAAACGTTCCATCACCTGTCCTAATGAATAATGCCCTAATTAAATTCCAATGGTGATCAAAATAAGATCCAATAATGTGCCCTAGTTATCTGTGACGTAGAGATGTGCCAACAGTCTTTGAATGAATTACAATAATATAATTAAGGGTGTCCTTTTCTGAAGTCTTTATAATTACTAATTCAATGTTTCTGTCCAATAATATTATAAATGAGCACTTTATATTTCAAGTGAAAAATAATTTGAATAAATAATTGCAACTAAATTAGAACCTGAACACAAAAATACAGATGGTTATTGCTGAGCGTCAAGCGAGGCAGCTGCTAGTACCGTTTCTAGAAAAGTATTTGGTATGACTTGGACGCGGTTCTCACCACTTAAAGCCACAGGAGCGGTCCGCGAGTTTTGATATTGTTTTTGAAGTTTAAACGTAGCACACAACCTATAGTTCCGTATTAAGTTCATCTGAGTGCTGATTGATACATTTAAAAAAAAGAATTGATTATTTCAAATGGTTTTAAATACGACATAAAATGAAGATCATATTGAACGAACAGAATTCGTTTCAATTTAGATGAAAATGACAATTACGTAAGCAGTAATATACATAGTTTTGGTAAATTTACAATGCGACGTAAATTCAATAAAAATACATGTGTTAACTGAAATTTCAATTTATTTACACGCTTAATTAAAAGAAACTTTAATATAAACTTATTGATAAAATATTAAAATACTGTCAGTCTTTGAGGTTGCGTTGAGTCACAAGAGTCGTATTAGAATTCTAATTTTAGTACAATATTTTTGTTGTTGGTCAATTGTAGAACTAACGAGAAATTGATCTGATGGTTTTAATGTAAAATTAAAACCCGAATTATTTAACGCAAATGGTGTATGCTTGATATTTTGAATTAGATCTGGTTATTTATTGATGAGTACAAAGATACAACACTGCATTCTGTTTTATTTTCACTTACTCCATACCTCTGTATTGTTGAAAAGATCGGTACTTCGAGAACGTCATTTTCCAATGATATCCAGATTTTAGCTAGCTTCACGCTTTTCCACGTACATCTTTCAATAATCAAAATGTTCACGTAATTCACAACATTTTAAATTCACGATAGCAATAGAATCGAATGTAGTCTAAAACCTTTATCTGTTATCTTTTGCTATTGTCATTAATTTGACTTGTTAGACTTCTATAGTGCATTCCAATTATTGCTTCCTTACTGGAGCAATAATAAAGCAACAAAAATTAACTATTCAGAACAGGAAAATAAATGTAGCATTGAATCCCTTTCGTGTTAATCATGCATGCCTAATTAAGTTATCCTTTCGGTTAATTGATGACCCTCAGAGTCCTTTTCAGTGCCATGTACGCCTCGTTATTCGTAAGTGACTGCAGGATGTTAGTTGGCATTTCTCAGCTATTACATGCCAGGTACCGAACGAGTGACTCTTGTATGGGAGATTACTGCATCCCAGGAGGAGTGTGTGTGTGTGTATGTGTGTGTGTGTGTGTATCTGATTTGGACATTTTAACGTAGCTATAAAAAAATTCCAGTCATATTGATACGATGTCTGCAGTGTGGAAGTTTATAGTGATGTCTAACACTGGCGAATCATGCCACAGACATGTAGCATGTCCCACTCAGTCACATTATCCTGACACCAGGCCTACCAATCCTAACACTAACCTGTTAATGCTGATTGTCAAACGAAGCAGCTGTTAGCACCATTTTTATGTCTTTGTTATGCCTCGGATGACCTCCTGCGTCTGAGGCGGATGCTCTAACTAGCCGCATCCCGGGAGGAAACATTCCACATTCTAACAGAAATTTATGTAAGTCAAAGAGTAAAAACAAATTCTTCTTAAACTCTCACTGTGAAATATAAAAATCAGAACTGTTCATACAAGAAGGAAAAAATATTTTCAAGAATTGGAAATATTCTCTACTCATGATAAACGAAGTTTACCATTTTCATTGTATACTGTATACAATGAATAAATGTCATTTAGTTTTGAAGACAACCACTGACCTTCATTACTGAATGATTTGTAAAACCGACGTTAAGTTTCAAACGTTGAATCTAGTTTCCTAAGAGGAGATGTATGGTACTCATGCGTTCAACTGCTGCCTTCAGCAAGCATTCTACCATTTATAGGTCAAATCATCTACTGATCACTATCGTTATCATATACATAATTCATATTCTGTTTATTTTCGGAGACTTTTCTCTGCTCTCTTGTTGCCAAAGTCGTGACAGGAGAGACAATCTCCGATAATAATGGCATCAAAGTTCACGGCCGAAAAATAAAATGAGAACGAGAAACCGATATTCAGTCCTTATCTGAATCAAGCGGACTCATTATATATCCAGATTTTCGTTCTTTCCAGTGAAACAAAGACAAAGTTCTTCATTATATGATTTTTCTGAATGTATTATGCAATACATTTCTAAAAACTTCTATACCTCTGCCTACCCCCCATCAATACTCTTAAAGAAATAAGAAAGGTTTTTTCCTCAGCGTTCAAGGGTTGTGCAAATAACATTTGATGCTTTTTGCCCATAAAACTTAGGTGATATATATATATATATATATATATATATATATATATATATATATATATATATATATATATATATATATATATATATATATATATTTCTCATGTTAACGCGCTATCCAATAAAAAATGGATTGTTTTGGTTACTTTGTAGGTGCGCGTTTCTCAAGATATGTAGGGGTGGGTGGGTGTGGGTAACTTTGATAAATATTTCATATTTAGTGGAAACAAAGCCACAACAGCAAATAATCCCCCCTCTCTCTTTCTCATCCACTATATGAGTGGGATTTGAGCTTTTATAATATCAAAATAACAGTTTCTTTTTACTTTAAAATCTTATTTTCCTTTGTTTTTGTCGATTTGAATAATTGAAACGCGACATGGATTATACATTCCACCTAGTTTAATTCCATCATGACTATTTTACTGCTAAAATAAATTTTTACCCATGATATGTTCATTAATGCACTTTCTTTGTACCTCTTCAGTGCCCTTTTAAATCTTCTAGATTACCAGAAATGTGTTTGATTTTGTTTGTTGTTTGTATCGTATTTTTTATTATGAAAAAGAATGAAGTCTAGACATCAGAATGAAAGGGAAGATAGATTATCTTATTACAGGTTCAACATTTTGATCACTGTAGTTTGTGATACTGCTTGATGTTATTATTATAATTTATAAATTGTGTGAAAGTGTACAATTTTAAAAATCTTCCGTGCATTCTAATTTTTGCCCTTCCGACATGCAGACATAATTAGAACTGCAGGACTAAGTTAAACTTAGTGATTAAAGATCTTGACTTGGATAGTTGGCACAAATTTGCCGGACTGAAATTATGCAGAACATGCAAATTATACCATACCAATCCCAAAACTAAATACATAAATAAATAAATAAATAAATCGAACAGACTGTTCTCTAACATCATAAATCCCGCAACCCAAGAGGTCGTTGGGGTAGCACAGTTGACTTTACAACCAATTCTCTCCATCTTTCCCTATTCTCTACTTCCCTTTGGGAATCTCCAAATCCCACTCCTTAAAGTTTTCATCCCACCTCTTTTTCTGTCTGCCCTCTTTTTCAGCACATTCGCACTGTTGCCGAACAGAATCATCATTGAATGCCTACAGGTGTTTCGCTATCTAACTAGTTTTTTAAAAAAATAGAACTAGGAAATGCATTTGCCATCGATTCTCCGGTATTTTAATCATTACGGTGCATTGAAACTTTTTCTCAGATAAAGCGATGACCCATTTACTTCTCACATTACCATATAGGCATGCGTATTCGTCACATGCATTAGAATACAGATGTCAGTTACTCAATCTGTGCAGTATGCTGCCTCGAAACCAGTTCCTCAAAAATCAAAGTACACTGCATTTACATAACTAATATAACTGATCCATAATTGAAGACGTAAGGGTGAAAATGCCAATTATGCATCTTGATTTTAAATGTGGATATACTGTGTATTGACAGAGAATGAAGAATTCTTTTTTTTTCTCGAAAACTCCAACAATCTTCTCCACGCATGAAAGCAAAGTTAAATCTAATTTCCTATACCGAAGTATTCTGACATTATAAATAGTTTTATTGGCAATCTGAAAGATGCATTCCTGGCAAAATGTCAAACACAGAAATAAAAACACATCGTCACTTTGTAGTTCTTTCCAACGACGAATGATTAAAAAGGGACTCGTAACATGAAAATGCTGTAGAAGGATTTTAGTACACTGCCATTCATACAAGCTTAGCCAAACCACCATCGAGATCGATGTTGCACGTGTGACTGGACACAGACCACCCGTAATGAACTCGAGGGTTGGAAAAACAAAGCCTACAACACTGCACCAAAATAACCATTTTAGCTGATTTGTTCGTGGCATTAGAACTTATTTTTCCTCACAAAAAGTACATTAGATCAAATCAAAGCCAGAACTGTCAACGCAATTAATATTTAGACTCAGAAGAAAGAGAGTCTCGTTTTTAAAAACTCTTCAATACTGACTGTATCAATCGTGGAATTACCTAAAACTGGGCGATCTAGATGGAGTCTGGCGGCAATACAGTAGTTTGTAGTTTTCAAAGACACACATAATACGATCAATGTATCAGGTACACATTAAAAATCAGAGCTTGAAGATAACGCACGCAGGCGACTTTTACGTTTATTTTCAGTTAACTTAGGTAACATTTGACGTTTTATTTCTAAACAATTAAGCAAATATGGAATATACCTCATTTAATTTGCCCTAGGAAATGACATTAAAAGATATTTCTATGTAAAGACGTATATTACACGTGACCAGTCCAGTTCATGCTTGTCACATAACATTGCATGGCTCAAGATTTGTATTAATTATGAAGTGAAATACTGGAACCCTTTATTCTGAGGGAATAATGACTAATAGTACAATTGGTTATAAATATTATGTAAATGTAAATATTCATCTACTATCTCTGTTTTTTTTTCTGCCCTTATTATGTTATCATGTCACATTTGAAAGTAAAGGAGTTAAGTCGGATTTTCTGATAATCGATTGAGATCCTAAACTTTGCGTACACATTTCTAAGTGAGAAATATGTTTGTAGTGAACATTATTATTATATTTCAGCATTGGCAGATTGAGTTGAACTGAACGTCGTAATTTGCAGAGCATAGCTTGGTGTTTCCATAATCTCGTCTTCGATTTGCTTTTTAGCCATTAAAGTCTGTTTTCTTATTAACCGATGCTATTGTGCAACATGTCATGTCTATCCGAATCACATGTTTTAATAACTGATGATGTTTAATCAAGTTTTCCTATGAATTAAGTGATGATTTGTTGAGTCTTTGACAGCACCGTATGGATACGTTTATTAGTCATTGGTATCACACTGTCTGGCAATGACTCATTTTATGCCTGATTTTATACCATAATTTTTTAACGAGATCTTGAAAGATCTGCGATTATATATATATATATATATATATATATATATATATATATATATATATATATATATATATATATATATATATATATATATATATATATACATATATATACATATATATATATATATATATATATATATATATATATATATATATATATATATATATATATATATATATATATATACATATGTATGTATGTATCTACAATTCTAAATAATTTTATACCTAGTAAACGTCAGTTCGCAATGTGTGATTTTAGAATTAACTACAACTCTTACTTGTCTAATGTGCTTTGTTTGTGTTTTCTTGTCCCTACCAGGTAGGGAATGTACGTAATAATTATTTTTGTTTGCCCGTGGTTCAGAATCCATCTAAATATCGAAGTTATTCTCTTCCGTGCAATAAACTATTTTTCTGGTTATAGGTAAACGCTAACATCATATTTTTTTTTTGTATTCAAGGATACACATACATTTCTGTTTATTTCATTTTTGATTACGTCTAAAACAACCACACATGCACCAACCTTTACATTTGAACTTAGTCAAGATAATAGTTGATACAATCGTCTATATCTTCTCAACGTTAGAACTTTGATTCAATTCACGACACCAAGCTCAACGATTTTGGTTCATAGTTATTTAAAGATAAGTCCTTTATACCGACTTTCAATGTCATAGGTAAAATGTACGTAATCACCATCATTGATTGTTGTTTTTCCGTTATATTAAGGTGTTTTAGGTAGAATACATTCCGTTATATTAAGGTGGTTAAGTCATACTTGGTCTGAAATGAAAGTATATATGGCACGCTGTACACTTCCAGATGCTTCATCAATTAGCCAACCTGCCAATCAGAGGTCAGATTTTTGACGGATCACTATCATTATCAGCTGCTAAATTTCATTTGTGATTTATTTTCCAAGACTTTTTCCGCTCTCTTATTGCCATAATTGCAAACAGGGAGCAAATCTTCCATTATTTTTGAATATGGACCACTGATCAAGCCTATTTCTTTAAAAGACCCTTATCAAATTCCAATGCATCTTTGCATCCATTATTGGTGCTTCCTTTTCATGATGACTCATAGGCGCCTGAACTATTATTCCACATGCATAATTTTCAAAATGTATTTATTCATGTATTAGTCAATTGTACATACAATTATTAACGCAACAGCATAGTCTACAAAATTGTATTCTAATTAAAGGAGTAAATTATTTATTAAGCAGACACGTACAAAATAGTATTTTTGTATATTTTGAGTGACTACTGATCACGAAATTTGGTTTTGATTAACTGAGATAGCGTTTATTCCTTTCAGTCACACAGTCAATCATTCAAGTAATCAGTATTTTACAGACAATATGTTTTCCTTCATTGATTTAGAATCCTTAATCACATGGGATACCAAAAAGACAGAAACCTTGAGAATCGAGTCGGATTTTTAATATTTGCCAAAGAATACAATCAAAACAGAAACTGGTCCAAGTTACATAGATTTGTGAACTAGCATTGACCTATTATTGACCATTCAATCAAATGGCATTATTTAATCCATCGGTAAACGTAACGCGTGTTCTGATTGGTACAAAGTCAACATATCTTTAGTAAAAAAACAAAACACGGTATAAAGCTGTACAACTATTTAGTCTTCTTAAGATAAGTTTCTACGTTTAACATTTTCCAAAATATTTCAAAATACAGATAACTGTACTATATTGTTAAGGTTAACACGCCTCCAATAAAATAAAATTGCGAAGTGTAAAACCACAGATATATGTCAGCAAATATGAAACATATTGACCCTAAATCCTTAAGTTTCCTTCAGCGTGACATACTCGTCGACACGTTCCTTGATGTTTGATTGGGATAATGAGTCTTCAGCTTGTTCCAGGTTCTTATTATTTGGCAGTTGTGGTGGTGGGGAGAAGTATGACGATGGTGAAATGGCCCACACTATGATGTCATAAAAACGTAACATCGACCATCCAAGAAAGAGGCATTATCATGTATACTTATTTATTTTTTAAGCATCTTCAACTCATATTTGTCCCAAAGCTTTCCCTCTGCCATTGATAATTACTAGCAATCAACATTACTTTGTGACACTTCATTCTTCAAGCGGATTTAGAAACGCATACATGCACCAATTAATTTCTTCCAGCTAGATGCACGTTACCTGACATTTTCTATTAGTCATCATTTTGCAAACTTTCATTGCAATATATATATATATATATATATATATATATATATATATATATATATATATATATATATATATATATATATATATATATATATATATATATATATATATATATATATATAATTTTCGAGATTCATTTCAGATACTATCGATTCAGGTTGAGCGCAACATAAGACGTGTTTATCAGATATGGTAAACAGGTTGTCGACGATAGTTGCCATCCACTTGGTGAATATCTTTTGTTGCAATGACTACAGAATTCTCGTAACACTCTGGACGAATTGCACGTACCTTTACGTCAACTAATGGAAGAATATCCGCGTATGCCTGCTGTTTTGTCGCTATTGAATTAATCCTAAACGGAGCCACAACATTTGATTACCACTGAATTATTTTACAGAAATAAGTGGCTAAATTACACAAGCTATTTTGATTATCAAACAAGGGACCCTCTTTCGCCCTCACTCATTTCAGATTATTTGTGAAACCAACAACAACTTTCAACGCACTCTCACTACTGAAAATTGGAAGTGCTTTACCTTGGCAAGGAAACAATGTTGTGCTTATTTCGAATGGATTATAATGCATACTCTTTATAGTAATATATCGATGCTTTTACAACAGTAAATTCTGCGTTAATGTGCTTATGGATTAGATAATACGAGATCTTTAAATCATTCCATATGTTACTTGATTTAAAGAACTAAGTGACAAAGTATTTTAGATAAAGATCTCTTATAACCCGAATTTTAGTCGCCTAACATTAATTTCCAGTTGGAGATTTTACTACTGCTACTACTACTACTACTACTACTACTACTACTACTACTACTTTTACTACTACTACTACTACTACTACTTTTACTACTACTACTACTACTACTTTTACTACTTTTACTACTACTACTTTTACTACTACTACTACTACTTTTACTACTACTACTACTGCTACTACTACTACTACTACTACTTATACTACTACTACTGCTACTACTACTACTACTACTACTACTACTACTTATACTACTACTACTGCTACTACTACTACTACTACTACTTATACTACTACTACTACTACTACTACTACTTTTACTACTACTACTACTACTTTTACTACTACTACTACTACTTATACTACTACTACTGCTACTACTACTACTACTACTACTTATACTACTACTACTACTACTACTTTTACTACTACTACTACTACTTTTACTACTACTACTACTACTTATACTACTACTACTGCTACTACTACTACTACTACTACTACTTATACTACTACTACGCTACTACTACTACTACTACTACTACTTATACTACTACTACTACTACTACTACTTTTACTACTACTACTACTACTTTTACTACTACTACTACTACTTTTACTACTACTACTACTAGTACTACTACTACTACTACTACTACCTTTCATGGTTACGTCTGAGTATTAAACACAGTTTGTTCTCTAATGATCTTACGATAGTGATTGGTAAAAAGCCAGCGCACTGATGCCAAAATAAGACGTACGTATGCGTTGATATAATTTATTCGCATGAAGAAGAAAGGCATCCTAATGTGAAGGAAGTTTACCTCCCTGAGATTCAAAAGTTGTGATCTTTCAAGAAGATCCACAGGAAACGTAATGGAGATATCCAACGTTTAAGTCCAATATTGAGAAGTTTGCACGGTAGACTCCAGGCTTTCAAAATTCTCATGCGAATGTTTGACGATTAAGCAAATATTACTTGAGGATTGATAGTTTTCGGATTTGCAATAACAATGCTATCCATCCTGAGCAATAAAATATTGGGTAAATTTGTTTTGTGATGACGCTAAAACAAATTTTTATATCAATTGAAATTAAAGCTGAAAATGCAATAAAACTTTAATAGAGCTTGTATGGCACTCCTTAAATATGTTTTTTCACGGCGTGTTCACTAATTTTCCACTGGCTTTTGGATTGCTTCTTTGTTATCTTTGACCATATTTAAACATAGACACATTCAAAAATTGGTATAATCCTAGTTAGGCATGGATATTAATAATTATACGACACCTCGATCTTAATAATCGTAAATTTATGTTGGGAAATAAATTAGTTATATGGTAATTATCTCCATTTCTATTTCCAATCAATCGCACGGCTAGCAGATGTCGGCATCTAATTTGAAGATAAAATATCATTTACGGAACCATGCTTAACGATATGCAACTGGGACAGAAACAAAGTATGAAGTGTGCCTGCACTTGACGCTGCTTTTGGAAAACAAAAGTAGAAAAATAATGGCATTGATTGCAAAATATATCTGTTAAAACTATTAAACAAACTAGTTTTAATGACCTGCCATCGGAGTATTTTTATTAACGTTTTAATTGATATTTATTACAAAACCCATCTCATGTTTTACTGAATGACGGAATATATAATGACATATTCAACTCTATGTGTTGTTTTACCATATGTTTCTTCCAGGAAGAAAATCACTTGACCATATATACGGCTGCGATGGAAAATTATCAATATCACAGATGGTGGAGCTTCGGGTCTTGACCTTGTTTCCTAAATGCGATTCATAAAGTTTGCCCTCTTATTTATGTAACTGAAAAACGATCGCTTTTCAGGTACAAAGTGCTCATGAAAATAAATATTTCACGCGCCATATATCTGCACCTACGGCTTTGCGCAAATATTGTTTATAAAACACAGGACTTACCCTCTGCCAGTTAATGGTGATGATTTCCAGTAAGCATGCTGCATGCATCCTACCGAGCTGGCACAGCTCATAATGTAAGAGCCAGTTCTTCATTATCACAGACACACTGCTTATACGAATTTACATGTCTGCAAGCACTATCCGTATTTCATAGGATCTTTTAAATAATGTACGGAATTGACGGACTTGAAGCTTTATGCTATGCAGCGACTCGGAAATAAATCTTTATATTTTATCACGTGTTTTTATTTTCGTTTCGTTCGTAATAAATATCATTAAACGGCTTTTGAAATTTCTTCCTATATAATTGTTTGATTTCAGTATGGTCATGAAATAATTTTTGTCTTTTGGCATACTGATGTTTTATATATGGTTTTCATATTTGGTTCCTCTTGACTGAATTCAGTTCTAGTTTCTATGTACTAAGTACAAAATTGCAAGTTTCAATGTATATTCTACAAAAGACAGTTTGACAGTGTATAGCAATATGCGGCAGACATGTAAGCATGATGAGTCACATTATCTTGACACCAGGCCGACCAGCCCTAACACTTAACTCTTAATGCTGAATGCCAAGCGAGGTACTTAGTATCATTTTTGTAAGTCTTTGGTATGACTCGACCGACTGGGGATCGAACCTACGTTCTCCCGCATCCGAGGCGGACACTCTAGCCACTAGGCCACCGGAGCGGTACCTTTATATATAGATATGTTTGAAGATCTAAATACAGTATATGATCCTCGATACGAAAAACTCGTTAGACGATTCAGCGATCCAGGAACTTCTCATAATGATACTTTGTTCCAGATTACCTTTAGCATAACACAAAAATTAATCAATAGTTGTGCACTTAAAATAACTGATTTGAGAACGAACTTCTCATAGTGTTAAAAAAGAGAACGGTGAAGATTAGTTAGTATTACTACCAATTTATGAAGAAACGTAGGGATGCTTGACCTTCATTTTTCAAAGATTTGCAAGAAGATTTTAAGTCTTGCCAGTACTTTCACTGCCCCACTCCACCCCACCCCACCCCCATCCCATTCCACCCTGATCTCGACTTTTCGGTACTGGCGTGCCGGCAATACTTGTCTTACTGGTAAGGCGTACCTGACCGTATTGGTTTACTGGCAACACTGCCTGAATGCAAGACCACAAACAACACGCCTTTCATTTATAAACAAACTTTTCTTAATATCGATTATCCTTAACGCATCAACTTCAATCACTATAAGAGAAGACATGGTTTAGAGGTGAAGTCACTTAGTCTGTGACTAGAAGAAACTGGTTTAGATTCCCACCATCGAATAAGCCAGGACAGATAAACATGGATAGTTCTTTTTGCAAGGCGAATTACTCTACCAGCCACAAAAAGATACAACCTCCATATGTTGATTTGCCGTGAAAGAACACGCTACACAATATTAAACACATTCCGTCCTTTTCTGCAATCAGAATGTGCAACCGATTAAGCTTACTGTTAATGCTTAATAACGATAGGAGCTCCATAAATGCTTGCAGTACGTGCAAGAAACAAAGACCCCAACCCCCAAACAAACAAAAGAACCCCCACTAAAACAAACAAAAACATCAAATATCAACTTCAAAATAATAAAAAAGCAAACAGCAACAACAATAAAAAAGCAACAAATAATAAAAAGAAAAAAATGCAGTTCATGAATGACTATTATAGCCTTTAATACTGGATATTTGCTCATTTTATTTTAAATCGCAAGGAAACTACCTACCACAACCAGCACCAGTCTTCCTCTCCTGTGATAAAATATATGAATTTCTTATCATCAGCTATAAGGGCTATTGTGTCGTAGGAAAACTAGTGTTAAAATAGCACTGATCATCGGCAGAAAAGTTTTATTATAATTTCATACTAGACCCTTTGACACCTTACGTAAATTAAGGGACGACTACAGTCATTGCAAATCATTCGGTAGTTAGGTTTGTATAACTCCCGAGTAATGACTCATTTATTTTCTCTCTTTTCTCCTTTGAACAGCAAATGACACATGGTCATGGGATTATTATGAAATAAATCAATCCAGCCTAGTCTTAACTACAAATCGTACTGTGTTACTTAAATAATAGAATGCCAAGCACTAATATGTTGAGTGCGATCGCAGGAAGTCCGGTTTTTTGAAGCACTCAAAATCCAAAATGTCTAGATTAGTGATATTATTACAACGTTTTCAGGATATTAAATTTCTGATTCAATGAAGCAAATTCAGCATCTAAAAGTAATGAAATAAAAAAAAACATTATTTTAATCTTCAAATTATGATGATTCTATTTTATTGTTGTTGAGGATGCGAAATCTCTCTCTCTCTCTCTCTCTCTCTCTCTCTCTCTCTCTCTCTCTCTCTCTCTCTCTCTCTCTCTCTCTCTCTCTCTCTCTCTCTCTCTCTCTCTCTCTCTCTGATTAGTGAAGTCGTAATTTTGTGCCGTCTTGCCTCTTGAATAGTACTACAAGCAGAACGTATGCATCACTCCCTCTTTAGTAAAGTTGAACATGCTTAGCTGAACCTGAAATTTAGCAACTTCTGAACACTGAGATTAGCAATGGGCCGATTGCAAGTACTTATACTTTGATATTAGCCAAACAGTTTAGGAGTTCTATGGTATTTGTTGTTATGATGGTATTTTGATGTTATTTTCGATTGAGAATGTCACGAATTTGTATGTATAACGTAGCAATA
>JAEAOA010000082.1:0-40000 GCA_016746295.1 Potamilus streckersoni | reverse complement strand
CACAAGCGAATTTAGGATTTTCTCCCTTTAAACTCCTGTATGGGATGACCGTACGTGGTCCCATCGCAGTACTGAGACAACTGTAGACGGAAAAACACGCTGCCTAAGAGGTACGTACTACCTACCAGTATGTCGCAAATTTGCGAAACAAACTGAAATAAGTTTGTATCCTCGCATAGGAGAACCTCAAGGGAGCAAAGTCTCGTCAGGCGAAGTACTACAACAAGCGCTCGATACCACACCAGTATGAAGTAGGTGACAGGGTGTTGTTGCTGTTGCAACAAGAACACAATAAGCTGCAAGGCTCTTGGAGCGACTGTATGTCGTGACCAACAAGGTTGGGGGTCAAACCTGTCGGATAGACTACTGACCAATGAAAAGCTGTACCATGCTACTCTCCGTAAGAAATACCAAGAAAGAGAGACCCAGCAATTTTGTCATCGCCACCACTGTCACCGAAGACGCCGAAGGCAATACGAAAGGTGCGAACGCATTTATCTCGATCTGTCCATTACCAAGAACTGAGACACCCTCGAACGTGAAGCGTGACCCTATGTTGACTGAAGATCAGCGGGAAGAGATAGAGACGTTGTGATGTGTTTACATAAACACAAGGAAAGAATTTCACTTTTGAGTTCGGGTTGAAGCTGGTGGACGACCGGCCAGTCCAGCGTAAACCCTATCCTTTTTGCCCCACGCGAAACGACAAGTCCTAAGAGAAGAGATGAAGCAGATGATTGATCTGAGAGTAATCGAACTCGTCGATTCTCCGGACAGCTCTCCTATAGTCTTAGCGCAGAAGAATGATAACACTCATCGCTTTTGTGTCGACTACCGGAAGTTGAATCAGGTGACTGAATTTCAAGTCGAAATGCTACCTGATCCCCAACATATTTTTGCTTCTGTCTCGAAAACGAAATATTTTTCGAAGTTTGGGCATGCTCACCTTTGCTACTTCCGACGTGACCTACTAATAGTTTATCATGTCGTTCGGAGTCCAAAATGCGAATAGAGTCTTCATTAGAATGATGCGTAAGTTGTTAGAGCCATTGCACGATAGGGGTGTTCACAATCTCTTGCTAACCAAATAGGGTGAGCACCTCATTCTGCTTGCTAACGTTCTGGAAAGACTACATCAGGCTGGGTTGACTACTTACATTTCTAAATGCCACCGTGGGTTCCGGACGTTGACTATTTGGGACAAACACTGAGTTAAGGTACGCAGTTCCCAGAGGTGTGGAAAGTGGAGCAGCCGAGAAATGTTGCACGCCACACCACGAAAAAAGAGATGAGGTCATTCCTGGGACTGGCCGGGTATTACCGGAGGTATGTGGCCACTGTCAGTGCAATTGCGGAGCTGCTGTTTGACCTGACCAGGAAACGGGCCCCGAGTAAGGTTATTTGGACGGATGCGTGTGAGCAAGCTTTTCTAGCGCTGAAGGATAGGCTGTTATCCGACGCTGTTGTCATTTTACTGGATCTGTTCAAAGACTTCGTGCTGCATACCGACGCTTGTGATGCCGACCAAGGAACAGTACTACTGCAAGAGAACAAGGGGACACGCTTACCCTTCGCGTACGGCAGCTGAAAGATGTCTACTGCCGAGACGAACTACTCCATATAGGAGAGGGAATGCCTCAGCATCGTATTCGGAATATCACGGTTCGAGAGTTACTTATGCAGGCGGAAGTTCATTTTGGAGACCGACCATCAATCCCTAGCCTATCTAACGCAGGCGAAATTGTCGCATGGACGCAGATACAGATCAGATACGTGAAAGGAACCGATAATATAGACTCCGATTTCATGAGCATAAGCGCTGGAATGGCATTGATCACGCATTAAAAAACCGTATGTTGTACGTATGTTCTTGTCCATTATGAGCTTGTAGTGTCGATAGTATTTTATTCTGTTGTTACGCATAGTAATGCACATTTGCATTTCGAACTATTATGGGGAATAATATTCTCAAGCGTAGGGTGTGTGTCATGATTGCTCAGTCCAGGTTATCAGGAAATGTATAAACTTGGGTATTATTACCGCATTTAAAGTGTAAACATCTCCGCTGGCAGTGTTAATTGCATACGCACGTTGCCAGCCACTCGTACTATAGAATATTCGCTATTCAAAGACTTGTAGTCTTCACACCCAGGCGTTAAACGTTGTTTCATAGATCAAAGGAAGTCCGCAGATTGAACGGGACGTATTTTCAAATGTCACATGGACAGACGGCAAGAAGGTATTTCTGCTAAGTTTGATTGGGTCAGTCCACAGCGACATCTAATCAGAATTAAGATATAAGGTGGGACTAAAACTTTAGATCAAACTCTCCGTACAATTATCAGTATACATGGACAGATTACAAGAAGTACATCTTGCCGTTTATAAGAAGTAAAGAAAACTCCGGGAAAAGCCGCTTGTAAGTTGTAAGAAATCTTAGGAGCAGAATCCTAAGAGAAAGAAAAGCTTCGAATAGGTCAGGAAGTTATTTGCTCGATTTGTTTTTGAAAAACATTCCCGCGTCATAATTGTAGTTGTTGGTAGCATGTATTCAAAATTACTGGGTTTGTTTAGTATGTAGAATTAGCTTGTAGTGTTTCATTTATATGCGTATTTGAGACATGGATTTGAGTTTACGTAGCGAATTATGTAGATTGTTAGCTCGCCAGAATTAATATTGTAATTCGCCGGTAAGTTAATTCGTAGTAACCAGTACATCTATCAATGCTTTGTTAGAGTTTAATTGGAGTTTGGGAAAATTATTGAAGTATGTGAGATTACTTACAATAGATGTGTGAATATATCAGGCCATATATATTTGAATATTTGCATATTTTGTAAGAGTTGTAATATAAGAGATGCGTCTGATTATTGCGATTTTGTCAGTTATAGGATCAAGAATGTATGCGTTTTTCGGTGTGAATGAATGAGTGACCGGAAAATTTTATAGCCATTATCTGATGATAGGTTGTGTGTAGTCTTAGATATGAGCACTGAGGAAATTATTGTACCATCCTCGTGTTTTCAAAGGAACTTCCGGCGCAAGTTAGTAGTCCCGAGTTTCTAAGAGGGAGACGGAAGTGAGACGGGCAGTGCAGTCGGAGACGACAAAGTAAACTCGACATAGATAAAAGGGATGGAAGGTGGAGAAGGAATAAAGTAGTTTGGAGGAGGAAATAGACGTGGAAGAGGAGCAGGAACCTGGAGGGAGTCAGGGAGGAAGAGAGGGACATATGAGATAGAGAAAAATACATAGATGAAAGGTTTAAGTTTCAAATGACAGGTGGAAGTCTCTCACACTACAAACCAAATAATGAGATAGGCTTGTAAAGGTCGAGCGGAAGATGCGTATTTGGGAAATTCGAAATAATGACCATTGAATTGTTATTAAATTGTTATTTTTGAACTTCACCGTTTTTATATCTTTAATCATTTAAACATCGACATTGCTGACTAGGAGCTTTACATCTAACTTTCACTCAACTTCCACCTAAGATAGAGCCTGGGTTTCACTTCTACAATAATCTAAATAAGCACCTCAACCCTATTCCCCCACAAGAAAACCTCACAGTGGCGGTAACCTCTGCAATATTAGACATACCGATGTATAAATCTTTCATTTCTTAATTATCAAACAAGGCTTCTTTGGTCTCATAAATGTGTCTTGGGATATGAGGACTACATGTGTATTGATTTCGATAATTAACGGATGATTATTGCTCTGATGATAAATCAGATAAAAGATTGTTTCTGTATGTTTTTTCCATCTGTCCTATGTACGTAATGCTTGGAAATGAAACTTGACACAGATATTGCATTTATGGTTCACTGAGGATAGATATGAAAACAAATTGGTGTTTGCAAGTTATAATTACAGTTATACATCATGCAAATGTTCAGAATTACACTTTTTATTCTACAACTATTGATAACAAGTACATTAGCAAAACACTGACAACGAAGATGACTCATAGTTTATTAATAACCATAACATCTCTGAATCCACTCTACAGAGCTTGTCTTTTGAGTGAGTGAATAAGTGCCGTAAACATGCACGACTAATTTTATTTACAGCCAACTTACAAACACAATAACGACAAATTCAAAACAAAGAAAGCTCAGAGTCTTACATAAAACACAACATTCTAAATTATTCATATTCAATTAAATACTACAAATAATCTTCCCCCAGATGTAAAAATATATTTAATCTTTTTCAAATATAAATATGCACATTTATATATATTGTAATAAATTTGGAGTATGCTCATTTGTTTATAGCGCTCCATTTTAAAGAATTCTTAGATTTTTGTGATTACTAGTTTGATTATGGGAAATCAGTCATGGGGAAATGTTTCTCAGGGCGAAATAATTAGCAATTTACTAGGAGCAAACCTCATGGAGTGAAATGTTAGCGAATTGCGATGATGCCATGGTTTACTTTTGGTTTATTCAAGTCAGAGCTGCATGAGTGTCCCCGGAGTTCAATTGTCCCTATTAATGTCTAGTTGTGTAAATTGGTTAGGTGACTCCAAGTGCAGCGTTTATAATTGGAGACTGGTAAATTATACAATGGAATAAATGAGAATGGACTGTTCCGTCGTCAGCAGGTACCGTTAATCGTTGTAATGGTGGCAAATTTTGATGCAAAGTTACTGGCGAAGTGTGGCTTAAAACGATGATTTGACTAGCATGAGGTAGCGTAGTATTTTAATTTCATAGTTGCTTGTATTAGGGGGAGTTGTCTAGTTCTACGGTGTAAAATGCTGAAAAGTTAATGAAGAGAAAACAGATTTGCGCGGTCGATAAAGAATTAAGTAGATTTAAGATTTGTGGTCTTGAAAGAAATTAGAGTAAAATTATTCAAAGAATGGACACGTTGAAATTAACGGTTTGCGACAGTAGTAGGGTCTTTGGAAATAGGAGAAAGCTATGATTTCTAGAGGAATCGCTCAATGGGGGATTAGTCAAGTGTACCCGTTTGTGTGATACAATACGTTGAAATGTTGCATTTGATTAACTGGATGAAACGAAAAACGATGTTGCTATTTTCATCATTTCGCCGTGAAATAACATTTCTCCTCCTCTCTCAAACATCTAAGTTGTATATACCCCAAGATGACGCATTTGATTCTTTCGATATATTGAGTTACGATATTTTGGTGCTGATATTTAGCTTGGCTTCCAATTGAAATCAATTTTCACATCGTCTCTCTACAATATATATTTTCCTTTCAGCCAGACTCAAGCAATCTGCATGGAATTAAAAATAATAACGTGCATACTCTCTGCTATATATATTACTGGAGCTGCGGTGGTTCAGTGGATGGAGTTCCAGACGCACGACTGAAAGTGTACTGGTTCGAATCCTACAATTGGTCTAATCTGGTTCTAATACCCTAGTGGTTAATTGGGGAAAGCACTGTACTCCAATTGCCTTCTTCCTAGATAACCTCCTTGTTTTGATGTGACGTAAAACACGAAACCAAACCAAATATACGTCCGGTATAACTGCAGCGGCAGATCTGGGTCTTTGCCGTTTGCAGATGGATCCGATATATTAATAAGGTTGGAATAAAATATTTAAATCTCGAACTCTCCACAGGTTTTAGTACAAACACATTAAATGTTTGTTTGAGCGGTATCTTTGTCTGGTTAGTGAAATAACTCAGCAGGTTAAACCCACATTTTTAGTGGGGTGCGTAGGATGGGCAGACGAGTGGTCTAAAGAAATAGCCTTTACCAATCAGTGTCATCTCACCTCTCTCCACGTGGATTACAGTCTCAGACTCGGCCATTGTGGGTATCTGAGAAAGCTACCAGTAACTTCAGCGGTGGGTGGTTCTTACCGGTGTTTTCCGGTGTTCGTCATTCAGCAAGTTATAATGGCCGCCACGTAGTCTACATTGCGTTTAAAATAGCTTTAAACCCCAAAACAACAACGACAACAACAACAATAAACTCATTGTTTCTGTAAGTGAATATCATATGCTATACAGCCGTTTCTGAGCTAGACAAATGTGAAGCTCCACGGTGCGTAATTCCAAACTGATTTACCTCTCAAATACGTTAGTACCTTGCGTTTGTGACTTTCTTTTTTTATCTGCCTATGATACATCTACATCTTCAGCCTTACGTATAAACTGAACTCATATGTGATAGCTTAAAGATAACACAGGAACAATAAAACAAGCAATCGAGGTGTGAGGTCTTTAAGAGTCATGCAGACAAATTACAAAATCATTATATTTAGTACAAGCAACAACCAAATTAATTATTTTTGCTGCATAAAATGTGCATATTTATATTGGAAAAAGCCTACCATGCTCAACATTCTAACAGAAAAGCATGGCCAAGTGCATCGAATTTTAGTCACTCGAACACAAGGATTTTGTAAACAGCTGTCAAAGATTTTTGTCTTCTGACTGGCCCGCTACAATATAGGTGTTACAAGTGTATAATAATTTAGTGTGTAAACCCAGCCCTGTATATTCATCCAATGGAGAGTCTGCTATTGTGTAGTTATTTTATATGTATACTACAATATTGTGTACTCAAGAGTTTATTCATCAAATGGGTGGTCCGCTATTATGCAGTTGCTATGAACGTATATTATTTTGTGCAAAAACTGTCTATTCATTCAGACAAACACATTTCTGTGTATGACAGATAACAGTCATGATTCTTCCTTACCCTCAATCAGTCATGGATTCAGCTTTAGAATAATAATACAAATTTAATGTTTGTATTAGGATATTAATTTTGGGTAGAGAAAATAAAAGGAATGTAATAGTATGTTTTTCCTCACAAATTGAGATTAGTTACAAAATTAAATAACTTGGTTCAATTTCATGGCTTGGATGACATAATAACCGAATTACTTTAGAAGCCGCTTTTCACAAATGTAATCCTAAATAGTCTGCTTCAGAGTTCATAACAATAAACGATTTACTCGCTTTCTTTTCAACTGTAACGAAATTAATCAGCCGAACGAAACAGGTCTCGTTTCCTTTTCAACTATTACTCCATATTACGAGTGGTAATCCATGTCACGAGTGGAACAAAAAGCGATTTACCAAAATTGGTCGTACTCCATGCTAAGAGTTGAACAAAAGCGATAGCCGCTTGACAATAATTAACTCAAGGGCACCTGACAAAAAGATAATTCGTTCACGAGACAGACCCTCGGATCGGGAAACGTAGATATGTCACGTTGTTTCGGGATATATAAAGGCCAAGACTATCTGAAACTTCAGCTGTTAAGCCCCGGATCAGATAATATTGTCTGTATTTACAGCGATCTCCGCTCCGCTACCTCTTTCTGCCAGAGCTGCCCCAAAGATGTACCATTATAATTGACACCTTATTCTTAAAAGGACCACTCCCTTCTCTCTCTTTCTCTCTGATCAAGAGCCGAGATCTATCTTAAGCAGTACAAGATTCCCTCTCATAGCAAGAAATGAGAAGAAGGTTATGTTAAGAAACAACAACTACAGAACGAACAAGTTTTTCTTACATAACATGTGGTTACTGAATAATTAAATGAAGTTATCCAGCTTGCTTTACATGGAGTCAGCTTTCATCTACACTTCTAATTTTCTCTTAATCGATCTCGATACGAGATTTTGATTTTGTTCGAAATACTTGTCACATATTTGTTTATCGTTGTGTTGGCGTAGCGGTGCAGTGATTTTGTTTTAAAAAAAGTTATATTCTGAATGCACCAAAACAATATTTGTTTGGATATGACAATTTGAGGCAACATACATTTTAGATCTAAGATTATTGTATTGTGTACTCTTAATCGGTCCAGTGAAACTCAAAATGAAGGTCCCAAAATATGGCTAATTTGTAGATCAATCACCTTTCAGACAATGCCAGAGAAAATAAGATGTAAACGTGTTATGGGTTTTTACAGCACACTAACAAATATGACATGCGCAAACCAATCAGTCGGATATCAACAAGATATCACTTTTTAAAATTAAACTTCATCTTTTTCAGAAGAAAGAATTTCCAATGCAGTTTTGAATTTATCATAAGAGGGCCATGACAGAGATATCATACATCCTAATTTGCTGGCAGTTTTGTGGACAACCATTACAACATCTCTCTCTCTCTCTCTCTCTCTCTCTCTCTCTCTCTCTCTCTCTCTCTCTCTCTCTCTCTCTCTCTCTCTCTCTCTCTGTATTAAGAATTATGCGATGCCAGACCTTTGCTCTCTGCATCACTAAATAAAACTGATTCTTAATATTTGAAATATTTGAAATGTTTGTTTGTTTACCCAGAAACCAGAATGGAATGTGTATGCAATATAAGCACAAGAGGTATAGAGTCTTAAATTTGCTTCCTTGTTGTCATCGTATGAGCAGATAGCATAAAAAAATATATACTTTAAGGAACCTAGAAGTTTTCTTTCATTAGCCTCTTTACTGCAACTAAATGCATAATTCAATCTTCGATAGCCCAGTCCTCGATTTCTTATATAGTAGAATAAGGTAGCGTCAAAGAAGACCATGCCAGTCAAATAAGGAGCTTGTTATTATCATTTTTTAATATATACAAAATTTGTTGATGCTATTTAAGCCAGGCTATTGCTATTTCTAACAGTATGCTTGCATATAGTATTTGTTGTTATAGCAACCGTTGTTCTTTCTTCCTGTGCATTTCTAAGATCTTCTTCTTGACATTTCACCTTGACCCAAATGACAGCCATGGAATCATTGCTGAAGCAATGAGCAATAATTTCTCAAGATTGGTTTGTAAAGCCTGCTATATACCTTCCTTGGTAAAAGAGGCGAATGTTCGAATGCAGGAATGACTGCAGTTAAAATATTTTAACTTTTAATGTCGTAATTTTAATCAGGGGATTTGACATTTCGCTCGCAAATCACAGAGGTCTAATATACACAGCTAATTAGAAAAACCTAACTAAAACGTGGTTTGTTCATAAGTCTCGTACCTTGATTTTTGTCGACACTTTGCCCCCACGTATTCCCCACCACCCGTCTAGGTAAGAGCTCTTCGTAGCGACCATTTTAGCGTCAGTGCGCGTAAAACGTGCCGTACGTCCGTCCACACTCTAGATTAAGGTCAGCTTGAACTATTTTATATAAAGCTCAATCTTAAAGATGTTAGCTTTCAAATAAAAAAAGACGCCCTTACCAATAGGATTGTGAGACCACCATAACACTCTCATTCTGTATATCTTCTCTGAAGCTGAAGATAGGGTTTTTGAAAACAAAATCGCATTGCAATTCTGCCCAGTTTTATGATTGTATAAAAATTCTGAAATAATGTACCACCTACTTTCCTGCTTGTGTGCCTTTTATATGCACTGATCTCTCAGGGATTAAGTCGGGATTTCTGCTAATCGTTTGAGATCTGAAACTTTATCGCACAATTCAGAGATAAACATGCTTTTTATAAATATTGTCATTGTATTTCAACAAACGCAGATTAAAATGAACTGATATTGTTTGTTTAGTACCGCTTGTTTCCATAATCTCTCTTTTTTATTTTGTGCTTGGTCGTAAAGTCTGATTTTTAGTAAAGGGTGATAATTCACGGAGTTTGCTGCCTATATCGTATCCTGAAATGCATTTGGCATTGACTCTCACGCTTTAATCGTTGATTGACTCTCACATGTTTTAATCATTGATGTTATATTAAGTTTTCTTTGGGTTAATTGATGACCATTTGAGTCCATGAGGTACTGTATATACACATTTACTCGTGCTATGCCCCTTTCGAAGCGTCGAGCTTATTAGTGAGATAATGAAAGCTGTGATAAGAGATTTGTGTTTATATATATATATATATATATATATATATATATATATATATATATATATATATATATATATATATATATATATATATATATATATATATATATATATATAAATGCAGAAACGGACTGATTGATTAATTAATTTAATTGCTTTATTGATTTATGTGATTTATAGATACTATATGATCAGTAATGGATTTAAGAGGTATCATCACCTGCGATACGAAAGATGTTATAAAAATAAAGTTTCTTGAGGATTTTAACATCATCTGCTGACGTAGTTAGTGGTAAGGTGTACCAGTCAAAATACATTAACCATCTTCTTTCCTATTTTCAAACGTTTCATCACTCAGTGAATTTTAAAAGGTATATAAATAAAAGTTTAGTTTTAAACTGCTATTTTAAATATTAGATGTTGAGTAAATAGATTATGAATCATGCAAAATATTTTTGTGGCATGAAATACGGTTTTTACCTATTTATAAACTTTATTATGACAAAACGACTTGTAGCAGTTTAGCGACATGAGAAAATGTCGGTATCTGTTTTTGAAACGTTATTAAAAATAAATTTCCATATCTTACAGTGTCAAAGGTAGAATTAGTTTCACATCAAAGTATATATGGTAAACAATGCTTCCAGCTGCTGCATCAATTTGCCCGCCTGCCAATCGAAGGAAAATTTGTTTGACAGACCACTATCATTATCATCTGCTAAATTTCATTTTCTATTTACATGCAGCCTTTTCTCGCTCTCCCATTGCCATAATATTTCATTATTTTCACATATGGACCAATGATCAAGCCAGATTAAACTTCTATAAATCTTCGGATCTATTACTGACTCGTTTATTCATGATGACTCAGTGACTCCTTAATTCATATTCCACTTTAATAAACAAAATGTATTTATTTATTTATTTGTTTATGTATTTGTTTGTTTATCATATATCAGCTATATTTACAAATATTAATTCATACAAGTGGTTATGACGGATATATTGTTTATAGACGTGACCGGATGGTCAAACATCGATTACTCATTACATTAAAAAAAATCACGAGTCGAGGTAGTTCAGTGGTTAAAATAACTAAGGTGTGGGATACGTGGCCAGAAGGTTGATGGTTTAATTCCCACCATCGGTCAGACCAGACTGGCTACTATAGTGTGACTTTGGGTAAGGTTCTATATTCTACCAGCCTCGTCAAGTCGACAATTTACTGCCTTCATGCGTTACAGTGCTATAAACAACAAACCAAACCTGATAAAGGAAGCTGAAAACAAAACGTGCAGATTTCATTTAAAACATGATTGATTGCAGTTTGGGCGGGGCGGGGCGGGGCGGGGCGGGGCAGGGCGGGGCGAGGCGGGGCGGGGCGGGGCGGGGCGGGGCGGGGCGGGGCGGGGCGGGGCGGGGCGGGGCGGGGCGGGGCGACGCAGGGGCGGGCCCCCGAAAACCTTTATCAGTTTGCAACTTGTTTATTTAAAATTTGATTTATGCTAATACCCTAACAAATACACCACACTACCTTCTCTCACCCACTAGTCCTACTCGCCATTGATAAATCTCCGACTTCCTTCTGATCATCAGTAGCCATGAACTAATTATAAATGAAATGAATCCTCCGTTCATTCAACAGGACATTAACTAATTATAGCAAGGCCAGTGATAATATTCGGACAAGGTTCCACTATGCCCTGGCTTCCAAACACTCGAAATACAATAAACAAAGTATTGATTGGTAAACCTTTGATCTTTTTCCATACTTATGCTGGCAAAATTCCAAATTATTGATGAAGTACAGTATTTGAAGCTATACGTACTGTAATAAGTATCACATTAAAATGTTTTTGAGAATTTGTTTCTTCTTGTAAGATAGTTAGATTTGTATAATGTTGCCATTTTAAGTGTAAGACTGCTCGTGATGTTAGGCATTAACTCTGCTGAACATTTAGAGGCCTAATTACCTAATTACGCGTGGGATTCGCTGAGTCTGTAAAAATGGTGTCTAAAGCAAATTTGAAAAGTATCTTGCATTTGATTATGGAAAAAATTACATATCTAATTATGGGCAAGAAAGTTAGCAATTCGTTATCATTTGTATGCAAATCGCTTTTCCATGTGACTCCGATCCATTTATATTTCTCACACAATGTTTAATTTTGTAGTTACAAATTCATATGAACTTAATGAGTAGGTCATATTAACACATGAACATTAATTGTTTGTAAATTAGAAATATAATTAAGAATCTAGATCGGAAACTTCTTTCCCTTTCTTGGTTTTTGAATCATTTCTGTTGAGCAGAGGCCATTTAGAAATGAGACAGAAAATATGAGCAGTTCTACCGAAACGTATAACAAAGCACAAACTATTGTTTTTACTGCTGACACGTCATCTTCACAAAATGGTTATAGTAAAGCAGATATTTTTTTTCGTACGGTTATTTATTAGCTCGTTTCCATGGCAGTATAATGTTAAATTAACTATACTAATATCAGTTGCATATCTAGTCCGACAATAGCAATTTCATATCTATCTTAACCACGAATTTGCGTTTTGCCCATTCGGCAATAAATGTCGAGCACCAATGGCATAAAAATAGAACAATTGTCATAAGCAGTTTGGAGAAGCCAATAGAGATAACACGGTTTAAATGTTGGACATTTCCAAACAAATATTTGACGCACACACACACACATACACACACACACTCACACACACAAACAAACACACACACACACACACACACACACACACACACACACACACACACACACACACAAACACACACAGTGATTACGGGGCCTCGAGTGACCGAGTGGTCTAAAGCGCACTCCGTTACGGATCACTGCCATCTCACGTCTGTCTGCGTGAGTTTGAGTCTAATGTTCGGCGAATGTGGATAGGTGTGAAAGCTTGCCAGTAGGCCATAGAACACAATTAATTTTACTATATCCTCTCTACATTTGTTTCTCAGTACTGAACTTTACACTAAGTGACAATCAATACAAATCATATGTTAATCTAAAACACCTTCAATGATGACTTAACGGTTTAGTTCTTGTCAAGGGTTGACCTGCTTTTTTTTGAGAGGCTGAATTGTAAACAAAGCCCCAGGCAACGGAACACAGATTTCACTTCCGGATCATCACCAGGACCTTATTACTCAATGTGCACTTTCGCCGAAATACACACAGACAACCACACCATAAGCTCACATTTTAAAGAATAAACAATTGCCTTTAAATCCTTACCAAGTATGCCAAAATCTAACTCTAGTATTACCACCAATTTCAGACAGGAAAAAGCGAACTAAAAATAGACTGGGACTACATTCGTGCGTATTGAACCGGATTTTATTTATTGTGTACTGATTCCTGAAAGGGTCAATGCCTTTGTCAAATTTTTATATTTGCATTTTATTTTGCATGCCACTACTGTTTCAACTTCATGCATAAAGTCTTTTGAAATTTCCTTGTAAGCAAGACATGTGGCAGCTGTCAGAAAGTATGTAGTGCTGGTGTTCTATAGGGAGTAATTTGAGTTCAAATTGTTCTTAAGAAACCAAAACTAAATTTGCTATATCTTCCTTAATTATAGGAATTTTTCAATGCAGTAAAAACCTAATTGTAATACGTGATAAGGCCTGTTTCTGTCTGAAATGTTATTGAAATTAAAACATATTGATATATTAAATTTTAAAGGAAATTTAAATAAAAATTTTAATTTGAAAAAAATTTACAAATTAAATTTTCATACAAGTTAAAACATTCAGTTTGACAAATTTAGGGCAGCAAAGTTGATTAATGAATGGTGTGTAAAACAAATGGTATTTTGGGTCTGTACAACTGATAATACTATTCCCAGAGGTACTGAAGCATGATAGCTCACAATGATTTTGACAACAAATTGCAATATGCCTATCCAGCTGCATATAGGTGTATATACTTAAGAAACAGTGACAAATGCTTGGGCAGTTGTTTGTAAAACTAATAGCCCACTCAAATTTAAAGTTTTTTATGGGACCACTACCATGTTGTATAGCAAATATGCATTCCATTTTAATGTCGATAACTACAAAAGTCAACAATGCAATACACAAATACAGTTTCAGGGAGGTTCCACCTTACTGAACAATGATGCGAATCTCTCTCATGAAGATCTAAGCCATGTCTTTGAGATGCTGAATATGAGTGTACGGATATGAACTAATCTTGGTCACTTATAGCAGCAGACTGCACATGTCCTTATCAGACCTTGCTATCACCATTGGACTACAGGAGAGCTTCCAAATTGATCCAACTCTAATACTTTGTTCTAGATACCAGATTAGACCTGAAAATATATAACATGTTTCACTTAATTCTAAGAAAAGGAAGATGTAGGCAAATGAAGTTAAAATGTGTTAGATATGGTGATTTAAAAAAAAAACCCATTCAGCTTGCAAATATGGGTAATAAAGGTAAACTTGACAGAGTGACACTCAAAGATGTGAATCACTGGGCATGTATTAAAGTGATTTATGCATCCTAAAAATAGATGAAGTTTCTACAAGCATATTTAGCCATTTACAGGTAAATTAACTAATCAGACAGAGTATGTATCATAAAGTTTAAGGCAATGTTGGTAAGGTGAAATTTGATCATTGGTGAAAACAGTGATAAATACCAGTATACTAGAAAGTCAATTTACACTGTACCAAATTAAAATTTATCACTATATGCAATCCTATTCATGAAGTAAAAACAATTTTAGATATTGCAAGTGAATACAGTGAAATGTGGCCACACAGATCAACTATAGGTACCAAGAGATCCTATATCATCAACTAAATGTGAAATTTTCATCCCGAAAACTTGTAAACAAGGATAGATAGTTGCATGTGTGGAACATATGCAATGTATTTGTTAAAATCACATGTGCAAACATGATTCAAATAATCTGTTTGAACATTTTTAGTCTATTTTTAAGAGTATTGGCTACCAAGTTATTCAGCTCAATGATTCAATGATTCAATGGAATGAGATATCAGCTGATGCTGCAATATCGCCCTCTGTCAAAGTACTAAATTGACATGTGTTACCATATGTTTCATCATTTGTAATACATGAAAGAAAGAAGAGAAGCGAACACAAATTGTGACAGGTATAAAACAGTGATGATGACAGGTACTAAACATAACACCAATAGCAACGTATTAGATATTTCACTGCTTAGACAGGATAGTGTAATCAACAAACAACAGGTGAACGCTCGCAAAAAACTGTTGGCTTTGATACAAAATAACAGCATTTATGTTATTTTCCGTACATTGAACAACAAAATAGCAGTGTAGCGCAGATATATTATAAAAACAACAATCAATGAGAACCAAGTGACTGAACTTTCATCCAACTTGTTTATTACTTTCAAAATAACATATACAAGAAGAAAGAATACGAAACCTAGTTCAAATTAAGAAAAGCTTTACTGAAAATTTGCCACGTTAGGCTTTGAAACAGAAGGTTATTCCTTCGAACTGAATGAGCAGCTGAGAAAAACAATAAAAGAACAAGCTGGCATTTGTTGAACATCGATCGAGCACAAATCTTGTTTTATCCATCAGTGTTACAGTAGGTGATGGATTTCGTAAAGTCTCTGTTGTTGTTGGGCTTAAAGCCATTTTTCAGCACACGATAGGCTATTCATGGCGGCCAGTATTATTGGTGGAGGAAGAAACTGGGAAATCACCGAAAAGAACCACCGACCCACGAGAAGCTACTTGCAAACTTTCTCACATATCCGCATTCGCTGAATACTAGACTCGAACCCACGCAGACAGAGGTGAGTTGGCAGTGATCCGTAACGGAGAGCGCTTTAGACAACTCGGCCACTGGGGGGCGTAAAGTCTTTGAATAACCAACTAATAGAAGTAATTCGGAATCAGAGATCATTTCTCTGAAGCGCAATAGGACAGTATATAATGAATATACAGTTTCCATGTTTATTTGTTCATTTAACACAGAGTATATAAGAGTAGTTGAGATATCAACATGTGATTTATTAATATTTACTTTGGCTATAGCAGAGTGAATAATTAACGAACGATTTAAACCGTATTTTGTGATTGTGAGATTAATATTCAAAGATTTTACTAATTTCTATCGAATTATTGTGAAACTTTTCAGGATATCAGTTATAGTCTACTTTTGTGAGATTACTCTGAAGAAAATAATTTGGATTAATATTTATCACAGTAGCACATAAGTACTCTACAAGCTTAGTTGGAATTACCTTAGGACAGCTCATATGCTATTATTTTTAAATTCCTTAATATTTTTGATTTTATAATTTTATAAATTAATTAAATAAATTTGCATTTTGGAAATTTTAACGCTTATTGGTCTGCCTTGTGATGTTACATAAATTTTTAAGTTCCAAGACGCAACATTACAGATGAAGCAGGGAAATAATCATTTGGCAAATTGCTGATTTTTTTCCCAAAATAGTGTATTATTTTGATTTTTGACTTATCTACTTCTTAGAAACCTTTACGTCTGCCAGTAGTAGACAATTAAATAAACCCATGACCCGATTTATGCATGAATGTTAAATATGAGTTTGGGAGCAACCGCTTGTCAACGAACTGAATAAATTAGGTCATTGCATCTCAAATGCTGAAGTTCTCAGATTTATAAGAAAAAAATATGTTATAATTGATTAATACAGAGAGGATACTTAATCCCAAGCGGCTAGAACATTTTGATGGAGTCAATGTGGATGCAGCAATATACTTATTTGTGTTGAGCGAGAACACCTTCTATGGTCGGTAAATATACAGCACATAATATGAGTTAGATTCCATCAGCGATATCAATGGCAACCATTACTCACTAAAGGCAGCCATCATTCACTAAAGTCAAACAGAAATTCAGAATGAATAACTTAAATGCTGACTTCTTGAAAAGCATTTGCAAGATGAACAAATTTTAGGTTATACATGTTCCATAATTGCACAATAACGTCAATAATACGTTGTTTAAAGAATGCATTAATTCTCAGTGGCATAATCAAATAGTAAAGATCTAAAATTTGTTATTAGTATGTTTTTGAAATAATGGTCACCAATGATCTACTTCACTCAGCGGCACAGAATTCTGTTTTTTTTTTAACATTATTCACCGTATATAGGTAGCGGTGGGTTGTGGATACATCCCACCGACTAGCTTGATGTGTATCACAACTGCACAATATTTCACATGGCATAGCGGTTAGCACTAGTACATATTATTAGCACTAGTACATAGCACTAGTACATATTATTAAAACTAGTACATATTATTAGCAATATTAGTAGAACTAGTACATATTATTAGTACTAGTACATATTATTAGTACTAGTACATATTATTAGTTCTAGTACATATTATTAGTACTAGTACATATTATTAGTACTAGTAAATATTATTAGTACTAGTACATATTATTAGTACTAGTACATATTATTAGTACTAGTACATATTATTATATTCTAATTCTAATTTCATTACAAAATTTAAAGTGGCTACTTGAGAGAGAGAGAGAGAGAGAGAGAGAGAGAGAGAGAGAGAGAGAGAGAGAGAGAGAGAGAGAGAGAGAGAGAGAGAGAGAGAGAGAGAGAGAGAGAGGGAGACTTATTCTAACAATTTTCTACATGTACGTGCATGTTATTACTAGATTCAACATTAACGTATTACAAGTTTTATACAATAAATATCTTCATTACTCATTTGATAATAATTTCTGTTATCATTTTTAAATTGTTAGTTTTCCTTCTTATCAATCTCTCAATAAAACAAATACTCATATTGAGAGGCAAAAATTATTCTAATATTTTACTGCATCAATACCTTTAAAATTACTCTGTAGATGTTTCCATTAAATGAGGGTATATCACCATTACTGCACAAATGTGTGTGCTTTCATATATGGAGATATCTGAGGTTATTAAAATGGTGGTTGTGATTGGAAAACATAGCAAGAATGATACAAAGAGATGTTTGTATAGTTTCCATTTATCATCAAACTTTTTTCGTGTAAATTGATATACCTATAATATTTTATGACATGTAATAGAACTTCATTTCATTAATTAAATGTGCAATGTCTGGTGGTTCTTTCTTAAACTTCATTTCGTTAATTAAATGTGCAATGATTGTCGAGTCTTTCTTAAATCTACCTTTATAAATATATGATCCCAGTTTCAACAAAAGGAGATTGATCACTGTTTCTGATGTTTTGAACAATTATTCTAAATGTTCTTTCTGAAACTTGAAAATTATACAGATTACTACGTTTACTCCTTATCCACCCATGAAGCTAGTAAGTAATGACTCCGTTTTGGACGAGTTCCAAAAATATAAGATAAAGTATCTAAGGAGTCATTACATAGAAAGCACATGAGTCTAAGGACTTTAACCAATTTTTTTTTTTTTAAAAAAGCATTTGATGGTAAAATTCTATGCATTATTTTACTTTAGAATCATCTCAATTTAGGAAACCTAGTTAATTTAAAAAGCAAGGCAAAGCATTCATTGCATTCATTCTTATCTATAATCTCGTATTCTTAATTCCAATTCAATACTGATATTGGCCTAGAGGCATGACTTTTAGGGTTTTTTGTGTACACTTTTATAGCTCTTTTTCCTTTATGAGCAAAATAATAGCCTTAATAAAACAAGGGCCCGTTGCATAAAACCATATGAAGCTTCTTTCAAAATGATCTTTACATAAAGGATAACTTTCCTTTTGACATAATAGCTTGTTTTACAAAACCAGACGTCGGCTACATACATGCACATATTTTAGCCACAGTTTAATGTTTGTCATATATTTAAGCCACTCTAGGTCAGGAAAACTATTCCATATCACAGAATCCATTTGACGTGGGCTACGTTCCGTCTAAATTGATGAACACTAACAAAGGAAAGATGCTTCATCAGCCTAACTCCATATTAGGAGAAACCATTGTGACTGTAGAATGACTGGTATCACATATCCCAAAAGATCAAAGAATTTCTAGCTAAACTCTGATCTGAACAAAACACATATTTTTGCTGCGATGTGTAGGTCAGTAGTATATATTGGAATTGTTTTTACGTAAAACATTGGTGAACAAATTTAATTTGCTTTGGATTATGTACATGTAGGCCATACCACAAAAATTATCTACAGAAAGAGGAATAATGATACTCATACGATATAGATGATATTGGCAATAATTTATGAAAACCTGCCGCAACAACAGACATGTCAGCATCTGAGAGATTACAACATTAGATGCCTTTAAGAGCAAATGTTGACAGCCATATATCGGATAGCAATACGATGTCAGGGTCACCGATCTTGGCTAGCCAAGGTTCCTATCACCCTATCTACGCCTTGGTGTAACGAGCAGACATTTATGTGCTTTGGTTCTGTACATTTCACTGCATGCGACAGAAAACCACCGCATGTAATCAAAATAAAGTTGTTCAAATTTGAACATGGTTCCTATGTGATCGAGTCAAGGGGATCAGAAAATCTGAATGGACAGATAAATAAGCAATTTTCCAGTTCAGATCTGTGTTTACATAAATACCTATGACTGAAATATGCATGTAATGGCTTCCCTCTGGTACATAATCACACTTTAGATGTTAAACGTGCAAAGTATCATATTTAAGTCAATGCCCCAACCGTTTTCAGCCGATTTACGATACATCACGATATAGGCTAGTTGTCATTAAAGACTAAGGGAGGCAACTCATGCAATGGAATAGACATCGCTAGGACAATGCACCAATATTTCGATTTTGCAAAGGTGTAGACAGGATAATCAGAACCTTGGTTAGCAAAGATGCAGGGTCACCTTGCGTAACATATCCTTTGGGCTAAAGTTGGCGATGGATGGGTGTTTTCAGATGACTGACGTCTTGTGCCACTCATGTACAAAAAATAAATTTCTCTAATGAAATTGTGTAATGTTGCTCATATGTACCGTATAGACACTGACTGAATTGTGATCCTATTCGTCGTCGTCGTCGTCGTTGTCTGAAAATAATAAGACAGCAATTCATTAGTTTTGCATGTCGTGCACCTGATTGCAACATAATCACAGTTAACGCCTGTTAATGGTACAATGCCTAAGACGTTTAGTATAGTACTTATTTTAAGCTTGTAGCCCTAATATATGTTAATGCTTGTGCTTTTAGAATCGAGGTAAATTACATTTTTTATAAGCAAAGCAAGATGTAGAAGGCAAATCAAATCGGGGCAAAAAAATCAGTCAACATTACAATTATTTAGGAAAGTTTATTCCTAATAGTCTTGCATTTAAATGCAATAATATGGATAATTCAATACTGTGTGAGTTATACACAATATTGGCTACGATATATATTTGTAAAACCTATGAAGCTATAACATCAAGACCAATATACCATATTTTTCATGTTATTAGTTGACCCCAACTGCTTACAGCGATGACCCAGATTATTGTTATAAGTTATTCATACTTCACTTACATTAATTTGAATTTTTTAAAAATATTAATATATTATTATATATTTTTATAATTGAAACATTAATGTTGGACTTGAGACTTGATCTTGTCCAAAATCAAGTTCATATTCTTGATTTGAATCACAAATCTTGGTTTTGTATTAAACATGCTTATCGCAAACTAAATCTAGAATGTGGGAAATTACCCATGATGTGGCGGGCCTACCATTTTCACAACACATTTTATATTATAATTTTAGCAATATATTTCTAACTCAAAGATTATTTTATATCACTATGAACTTTCCAGAAGGAAATATCTATATTTAAAGAAATATATTATTTTAGAAAATGCAAATTGTAGCATGAGGTCAGGTCGAAGATTAAATATTCTTGTTTGCCTAGAAATAAATTATTCGTGCTATAAGACATTGATGCAGAATTAATTATATTATTGCTGTGTCCAGTAATTTATTTGGGCTGGAATTTATTTATTATAATTATTTAGTGTAACATGATTTTTCTCTGGAAATATAAAGTGCTCACCAAAAGTAAGATTCTTTCAAATAAGGATTTTTTCTTGGACAAAGGTCACCACAGACACATGAATATTTTCAGCGTTGGATTTAATTTGGATTTCCACTGAAGTTTATTCAGAACATTACGCGTTAGGACTTGTGCCGCTAATTCTATGTTTATTTGAGGTTTAATTCTCGATGAGTTCCCTTTTACCACATTCACTTTGCATTCCTGAGAATGATTATTTGTTGAATTTTATACACACACACACACACACACACACACACACACACACATATATATATATATATATATATATATATATATATATATATATATATATATATATATATATATATATATGCAATAAACTGACGACAAACAGTACGAAACGAGTAACTAACTAGCCTAAGCGCTTTCGACTCTTAATGAGTCTTTTTCAAAGGCAAATACAAAACATATATACGATAAACAAATAAACACAAAAACGTTGTGTTTGTAAACCTCTACATGGCTGTCTTCTCATGTGCTAAAACTATAAATATAACCAGCTTGTATAGACTAGATGCGGAAACTGAAAACGTTGTATAATTCCCTAAAAGTCTACAATCCAAAGCGACATCTATTTTTACTTTTTGTACATGTGTAACGCAGATTATATCCCGGATATTTGATTCTATACCGGTTATTCTTATAGTAAAAATTGAAGGATAATAAGAAGATTTAGAAAATGTTAAATTTTACTAGTGCATAGTTTTCATTTTCTAGTCTTCTTGGTTTAGACCGCTCGGTTTCAATGTTCTAAGGCGGCGTATCCAGTATAATTCCTTTTCCTTCCTGGTTTCGGTACTCCAGCTGTGGTTGTTAGCAATAGCGATAAGTATTATATCACCGAAAGTGTGGCCAGGAGAGGAGAAGTGTTCTGCGACCGGGCTTCTGTACAGCTTTTTTGTCATCCAATCAGATCGATGAAGGTTTATCCTTTTGTGTAGCTTTTCAGATTCTCCGACGTACTGAAAGCCACAGATCTTACATGTGATGAGATAAATCACATTCTCTGTTTTGCACGTTTTGTTTGGACCATGTATGTTTAGCTTTTCTTTAGTCACTGTGCTAGTGAATGTCTTGGTCTCTATCATATGTTTAGGTTATACCAAAGACTGGACCATGATCCAACGCTGGAATATGCAAAAATCATCACTAATGGTATTGACAAGGCGTACAAAAGCGGACACATAGACCAGCAAACGAAAAACTACTTAAGCCCAGAAAACCTAAGAGCAGGTAGATTTTATCTTCTACCCAAAATCCACAAACAAGGAAACCCTGGCAGACCTATAATCTCAGGTAACGGGCACCCCACAGAAAGGATATCAGAATATTTAGATCATTTTATGAGACCACATGTCCACAAATTACCATCATATCTTCAAGACACGACAGATTATCTCATAAAAAGCAAAGCTAGTGAACCATTGCTGCCAGATACATTACTTGCTTCCTTAGACGTCACATCTTTGTACACCAACATACCGCACAACGAAGGATTACAGGCATGTAGCGAAGCATGGGAAACAAGAACTGTAAACAATCCACCCACACATTTCTTAGTCCAACTCCTGGAGCTTGTCCTAAAACTCAACAACTTGAATTTAATGAAGAAAACTAACTACAAATCAATGGAACTGCAATGGGTACTAAAATGGCCCCTTCATATGCTAACATTTTCATGGGAAAACTTGAGGGTCAGCTCTTAGCATCGGTTGAGCGTGTACACCATACCAGTGGGTATGCTTTATCGATGATATAGAAATGAAGTGGCAATATGGAAGAGAAAGTCTGGATGACTTCATATCAAAGGCAAACAACTTCCATCCTTCAATAAAATTCACGGCAGAAATTTCCAATTCAAGCCATGTTTACCTGGACACAACAACCAGACTGGTGAAAAACAAATTACACACAGACATCTACTCGAAACCAACCGACAAACACCAGTATCTCCTCCCAACCAGCTGTCATCCAAAACACTGCATTAAGAACATTCCATATAGCCAGGCACTGAGGATACGCAGAATTTGCTCCGACGATGAAAGATTCCTAGAAAGGTCTGAAGAGCTGGCTAAACATTTAATTTACCGAGGGTACGACAAAGACCTGATTGCGGAGGCAATCCAAAGGGCCAAACAAACAAACCGTGATGACCTACTCAGATATGGACAGAAAGAAAAGGTTGATAGGATACCATTTATTCTGACCTATCACCCAGACAATCCCAAAGTAGGCAAAATCATCGCAAACCACTGGCCAACCGTGCAATCGTCAGACATACTAAACCTAATACTTCCGAACAAACCTGTAGTAGCTTACCGGAGACCAAAACACCTAAAGGACAGCCTAGTCAGGGCAAAGCTAACGCCAATCGCTAGTCAAAACCAACCTAGTCAATCTGGACCCTGTGGCGATAAAAGATGCAAAACCTGTCAACATATGATAGAGACCAAGACATTCACTAGCACAGTGACTAAAGAAAAACTAAACATACATGGTCCAAATAAAACGTGCAAAACAGAGAATGTGATTTATCTCATCACATGTAAGATCTATGGCCTTCAGTACGTCGGAGAAACTGAAAAGCTACACAAAAGGATAAACCTTCATAGATCTGATTGGATGACAAAAAAGCTGTGCAGAAGCCCGGTCGCAGAACACTTCTCCTCCCCTGGCCACACTTTCAGTGATATAATACTTATCGCTATTGCTAACAACCACAGCTGGAGTTCCGAAACCAGGAAGGAAAAGGAATCATAATGGATACGCCGCCTTAGAACATTGAAACCGAGCGGTCTAAACCAAGAAGACTAGAAAATGAAAACTATGCACTAGTAAAATTTAACATTTTCTAAATCTTCTTATTATCCTTCAATTTTTACTATAAGAATAACCGGTATAGAATCAAATATCCGGGATATAATCTGCGTTACATATGTATAAAAAGTAAAAATAGATGTCGCTTTGGCTTGTAAATTTTTAGGGAATTATACGTTTTCAGTTTCCGCATCTAGTCTATACAAGCTGGTTATATTTATAGTTTTAGCACATGTGAAGACAGCCATGTAGAGGTTTACAAACACAACGTTTTTGTGTTTATTTGTTTATCGTATATATGTTTTGTATTTGCCTTTGAAAAAGACTCATTAAGAGTCGAAAGCGCTTAGGCTAGTTAGTTACTAGTTTCGTACTGTTCGTCGTCAGTTTATTGCATCTATTTTAATTAATCCCTGACACTCGTGATCCCTTGGTGGATCCAGTACGCTTGAAAGGGTTGTTATTCGCCATATGATTTGTATTCTTTATATATATATATATATATATATATATATATATATATATATATATATATATATATATATATATATATATATATATATATATATATATATATATATATAATTACACATATATATATATATATATATATATATATATATATATATATATATATATATATACATAGTGGATGGTGGTGTGTATTTCATAATAATGTAATCGCATTTGAGTTAAAAATGGAAACCGAAACAAAATATAAGAAAAAATAACACCTCCACCAAAATAAAATATAAACCTAATCTCTCTCTCAGTTTGAATGATGAATCGATTGTAGTATTGTAAGATTATTTTGTGGTGCAAGTTTCAGATAGGCCTTTGGATGGACGATGGTGATTAATTTCACAGCACCAAGTGTCTCCTTATGAAACAAAACAAAAAAATACCATCGAGCGTGCAATCAATTACAATCCTAAATATAATAAAAGGCTTAGGTTTAAGAGAATGTGAATGATTAATCGTATCGTCGAAAAGAATTAACGAATATACAAAAACTGAAGTCACATGTTAGAACCCTTAGTCATAAAAAATGACTCTTTGATCGGGCAAATCTGCACGATAAAACAATTTTAATGCAACTTTAATCTTCACCTTCCCTGCAAAATACCATTATATGTTTGTTCTTTTGATGAATCCATGACAAGTTTAGTATTGTCTAAAAACCACTTAATGCATCCTTCAGACATGTCTGATAAGAAAGAAATGAAATCAATAACAGCTAACAATTTTTTTTTGGGGGGGGAGATTTAAAATCCTTATTCAGGTTCGTATGATTACAGAAAAAATTATGCTTTAAGGCATTCCGTATAAATCAGCCTTTGGAATTAGGCCAAAACGGCGGTATAGTACAAGTAAAAGATGTCTGCCATTTTAATGTCAATGCTTTCTTTGCCGTTGGAAATTATATTGTTATTATAACAATATGGACATGACGTAAGATGGTAAATACCCGTAATGTTTTTTGCTGGTATCCGGTTCAAATTGATGAACCAATTTTACGAGAACCAGATGTTTCGCGCTGTTTTCAGCAAAATAGTCCTGTGAGCTCTTGAAGGGATTGAAGGTAAGACGAAGTTTGGAGGAAAGACGAAGTTTGGAGGTAAGACGAAGTTTGGAGGAAAGACGAAGTTTGGAGGAGACGAAGTTTGGAGGTAAGACGAAGTTTGGAGGAAAGACGAAGTTTGGAGGAAAGACGAAGTTTGGAGGAGACGAAGTTTGGAGGTAAGACGAAGTTTGGAGGAAAGACGAAGTTTGGAGGTAAGACGAAGTTTGGAGGAAAGACGAAGTTTGGAGGAGACGAAGTTTGGAGGTAAGACGAAGTTTGGAGGAAAGACGAAGTTTGGAGGAAAGACGAAGTTTGGAGGAGACGAAGTTTGGAGGTAAGACGAAGTTTGGAGGAAAGACGAAGTTTGGAGGTAAGACGAAGTTTGGAGGTAAGACGAAGTTTGGAGGAAAGACGAAGTTTGGAGGTAAGACGAAGTTTGGAGGTAAGACGAAGTTTGGAGGAAAGACGAAGTTTGGAGGAGACGAAGTTTGGAGGTAAGACGAAGTTTGGAGGAAAGACGAAGTTTGGAGGTAAGACGAAGTTTGGAGGTAAGACGAAGTTTGGAGGTAAGACGAAGTTTGGAGGAAAGACGAAGTTTGGAGGTAAGACGAAGTTTGGAGGTAAGACGAAGTTTGGAGGAAAGACGAAGTGGTTGTGACAATTATACCTTTGACTGAATAATGAGAACAAACACATTCAATATTAGTCATGTGAACAACAAATGATATAGCCAACTAAAAGGATGCAAGGTTTAGTGAATCACTAGATATTTGAGGCCAGCATTAACATCAGCCGCGAAGTATTTTCTGTTGAGTATGACGTATGTGATCTCAGGCGTTGGGCCATGTTGTAAAAATCGTTCACAAATATATGCTTTTCTATGCATAGGGTGATGAGAAGAATCATCGACCTTCAACTTATACAGTTTGGACAGGGGTGAAATACTCACATGCTAAAGGGTACACTTTTCCATATTTTTCAATGCAGTGACCCTTATCAGAAAGCATGTGCTTCACAGACAGATGGTGAAGTGTACACCTTTCCATACTTCTCTGCCTTCTTACCCTTACCAGCAAGCTAATCCTTCATTGACAGATGGTAAATTGTACACATTGCAATACTTTTCTATCTTGTAACTCTTAACAATAAGCTATTGCTTGCTGGATAGATGGAGAACGGCACATTTTTCTATAATTTTCTAGGTCGTGACTTTTATGTATATCTACATTATGAGTATTATTTTCATGATAATAGTTTCAATAATGCTGGTCTAGTTAATAAAAATTTTAATACTAATATCACGTTATAGAAGTTTATACTGTAATGGGGTGGGGTCATGCTTCAAATGCGTTGATCTATTCATTCGTAGTTTCAGAGGTTAAATGAAACTTAGTACAAGTAAACATTATGTGATCAGATAAGGACGTGTGTTCTGGTGAAAAGCGGAGCTAACTTACTTCCTTATTGGTCGGTGTTCCAACAACAGATCTGTTTACCGAAAAGAGTGATTTCCAAGTACCCTGATGATTCACTTAAAGCCTCGGTTTGAATTACCGCCATTGCGTTTTAGCATATAATATAAGAATATTCGCACTTCGAATAATACATTCTTAGTAGTATTACCAGTTTTGGAAGCTATATTGAGAGAATTCGTATATTTGATTTCATAATTCTCTGGAATTATTGTGTTCTAAGATTATTTTTAAAGCCTATGGTTATATAATGGCTATACGGAATTAATGTGAAACGTTCCAAGACATTTGGATTTATAGCTGCATTGGAATTACCTTTAATTCATTTAATAATATTTTGGAACAATATATTAGTGATTTCTGCAGTTGACAGATAGGTACATTAATGACTATCATTCTGAATAGCTATAAAAAAAGATTCGGATTACTGGAACCGTTTTAATTGATAGAACATTTAAAATTTTAGGATTTTATTCACCATACAGTACGTTGTTTTTAATTCCTTCACTTTGTACTTTAGGGATATAAATTAATACCTTAAGTTATACTAAACTTGCTGATTTTGCTCTTTTCTGTTGCTCATTTTAAGGTCATAGAGTCATAACTGTGACCATTAACAGTGAGTTTCATGGACCGATGAAGGGTACACTTGACAATAATGTTCTACCTTGTGACCCTTACCAGTAACCTAATCCTTCATTAAAAATGGTGAAGTGTTCACTTTTTCCATGATTTGCTATTTTGTGACCTTTTCCAGTAAGGCATTACTTCATTGACAAATGAAAATGTGTATACTTTACATATAATTTGTATATATATATATATATATATATATATATATATATATATATATATATATATATATATATATATTATAAATATATGAATTATCTCAATACAACGTTCAAGACTGGTAATGTATACTTTTCCATACTTTGCTATGTTGTACCCAGTACCAGTAAGCTAACCGTTGACAGATTGTTGGTGAAGGGTACACGTTTCCATTCTCTGTTATGTTATGACTCTTGCTTGTGTAAATATATTCAACTAAGAGAACCTCACACACATTAAACATTGTAAATGATTTTGGAACTCGGATCGTTTAGATCTGTAAAAATATCACGTTTTTGTAACGTTTTAAGAGCGATCATTCTTAATGTGCAATTTACGTTTTGAAGTCCATCACAACCATGAGTAAATGGAGCACTCATTCTTTCTGAGTGCTGTATTTATAATTAATTTAAGTATAACAGAAGTGCAACATTCGATGGGTCACTGTCATTATCATATCTAAAATTTTATGTGATGTTTATTAAATAGGATCCACTCTCTCGAAGCCGTACATGCATGGCGCGAAGAAATAAAATTATTATTCTCGCATTTGATTTAACATTCGATTCAGGCTGAGAGGATGAATATTATATTTCAGTGCATCCTTGGAGCAATTACTATGTTTTCTTCAGTGATGAATCAGTGGCATTTTTTTGACGTATATCACTTAGAAGAAGTTTGTTTAATCATTTATTTACTTAATAAAACCGTTTACCTAAAGTATTCGCCTATGAGCATTTGCTTTAATTCTTATTTATCTCCAAGCCATATCTTCAACAAGCTTAAAATGTCACAATTTAGCTACTGTAAAATGTTTATAGTTTATTAATACGGTATCGGTACTACTGTTTTCTTTAAGCAAGACGTGGTTGGCTAGATGCTTGGTACAATAAACGAATCTTCAGAAGACTTAAGGTCTCACTGGATAGTTTCGTATTTTGACACCCCCCTAATTTTTAAGGTAGAAGGCATGAGCCTGATTATCACAACCCTAGCAATTATAAACTCACACATAAGCTATATCTGTAATGTGGTTTACATTTACTTTGAGTTAGGCTTGTAAATGGGTTGCCTTGTTGGTGACTGCCTGTCACAGTTAGACTAGCACTGGAGATCAAATGCGTAACTTAGTCTGCAAATGTGCATCCGAATTGGCTTACGTATCTACATGTGTCTGCTTCAGAGGTAAATATCTAAAAATCTACATGGTTGAGGGGTGATGAAAAGTATGTTAAATTGTTACGGTACTAGTGAACTTTCAAGATCAATAAGGTACATACTGACTCTGTGAGCCTGCTTCTCACAGGAACAGGTTGACAATAGCTGTTTCCTGTCAAAAATGAATGTAAAAAAGAGGGGTTGGTGGTAGTATAAGTTCAGTATCAAAACCACCAGTTGCATAAGGAACTAACCTTAATACCTTAGTCAGAATCTTGCAAGCATCCTTTCAACAAAAATCATTAGTTAGTTTTTATGTGTATCTTTATTGTAAAATTATGATCATTTTTCTGCAATAGGTCATTGTCGGATGAAAATTTGGCAAAACAACTGTCCGGTGAGACCTAATCATCTGTGTCACCTTTCACCGGTTATACTCGCTTGAAAGTCGTTTCCAACTTCACAGCAAGAAAGCCCTGATCTGATTTACTCCTAACTTTGGATAACCCAGATCTGCTGGCGCAATATCGTGGTCTGTGTAATATGCAGTAAGACACGATTTATACTATAATAAATATGATGTGTCAAGTAGAGACCGTGTCATATCAGTAGTCAATTTCGTAAGAAAAGAAATTACCTAATCGACACTGTCTGCACATTAACCACCAGCTGTCATACTTTATTTGAATTTCCAATGAAGGGATAACGTCACTAAACCTGGGCTACGTATGAATCATTATATAATGACGTCTTTAGTCCGGAGACAGTTTATAAAGGCAGCGTGGGTTAATTATTGATGTAATACATCGGTAGGTTTGACTATATTACATGTATGATTCAAGTTAATTTAACCTCACTATATTTTCTCTATATCTGGTTACTTTTCGCCACAGAATATTTGATTTGATGACTGATAATAATGGGGAGAAGTTCATGTCATTTTACACATAATCCTCAAATCTTTCATTTTCTTTGATATCTTAATAACTCTCGATAAAAGTCGGTTTACATTAATCGACGTTGAGTGCTAAGTTCTTTCTACAGAGTAACGTCAACCGGAGTCTAAAGTCGTGTATATGTGTATTATTGACTATTAAAGGGAAATTACCTTCACTAACAATGTCATTCTGAGATTGATTAAAACATGCCAAAATTAGTCATGAGCAATTAGTTTTCTTTCAGATGGTACGATTAAAGGGTGTGCACACCGCCGCTTCGAATATATTGCAAGCATTAACATTATTGGGGTAAATATTTTCTTCTAAACTGCGGTCTATAATTTTTTTATTGCATATTTTTTGGGGAAACCAATGCAATTTTATTTGTTTTGAGATTGTGCAAATGTCGTTTCAAGTGCATGACGCTGAGAAATTAACGTTATTGTGTCAGTTAAAAGTTGATGATTCCATTCTTTACTGTGATACATGAATATGGCCATGCGGCATAATTCAGTGTTACATATCAGGTGACAGTAAAAAAAATCATCTCTCACTGGAAGTAAGTAATAAATTAGTCACTCCTCTCCAAGTGGCGATTCCATTTCTATAAAAATGCAAATGAGTAATTGGAACCACAAAATAACTTGCCTAAAAGACTACTGTTCTTTAAACCTCATTTTTCTAAATATTCTCAAAATGTTGCGGAAAATACAGAAATAACAAGAATTTAGTCAGCAAAGTTAGTACTGCTACTACTAACTTTTAATCTTTGTTTTCTCACAAATTTCAACGATAAAATGGCTATTCAAAGCAAATCTGACACAGGGGGCAAACGGTCTTTACAGGCAATGGCGTTGATTCAGTAGGTCACTGGAGAGCCTATGCAAATTAGTTTGTATATGGACAACTGGGCAAACTCTGTGCGACCGCTATGTATCTATTTAACGGTTTCTCTCATTGGACAAAAACAAAAACTTTGTAGTTTATTACGTCATAATATTGACCCATACTTCCTACACCGAACTTCAAATAGGATCAGGCTTAGCAGCAAATAGGAGGACAGTAACAGTGGTCGATGCCATATTAATTACAAAGAAAATAAACGAAAATCTATTTTAAATTTCATTAAATGAAAAAAGATCCGTTCGCATCGATGAAACAAAACTTTCGACAGCAATCTGTTTCTAATAAAATGTTATTCTCCTTTTCGTAGGAAGAGCAATAAAATGGAGTCGTTCTTACCGAAATAAATCTAATTAACTTTTCATTTTAAAATATCAGATGGTCCCTAATATTATCATTCAGTTTTAGAGAATTCGATATGTATAGTCTAGCAAAGTATTTTTTTTCTTCAACTAGCGGATTATTTTTAAACACCCTATTTATTGCAACCAAGTTTCTTTCATACGTTCCATGAACGATGTAAATTGTATATATTGATGGATCTTGAAGTTGGAAATAAGCAAGTTTATCGGAAATAAAATCATGAAAATAAGCGAGATGAAATGAAATTTTTAAACTATTCCGTTTAGAAGATGCAAGTTTTCTCGTATTTTATTCTTGGACACAGTGCGTAGAAGTTATTGAAACAGTCTAAAGAACAATGAATAAAATATTCGATAATTTTTTTTCAGATAATTTTAATGTAAACAACCATCATCGAATTAAACACTGTACTGGTTGTCGATCACGCTGTTACTTTTGTTTATGCTTGTGAGAATATATGTCAAAAGGGAACCACACTAAATTCCCACAGTAATTCTGAATAAAAAAGATGTACTCACCTTTTTCTTTTTATACCCATAGGAGTGTGAATATATATATATATATATATATATATATATATATATATATATATATATATATATATATATATATATATATATATATATATATATATATGCATTCATTATTTTAATGAGATTGATAGAGAGATTAAAGCTTGGTACTGTTAAAGTTTCTTGAAAGGGGTTTATGTGTCCGAATTCAGAGTCACGCTCAGCCAATCTGAGAGCAGAATTTAGAAATATTTATAACATTAACAACTAAATTTCATTAACTGTTTATTTTTCGAGATCTTGTCCACCTTATCTCATCAACAAGTGTCCTAGGGAAAGATATACATGTAAATCATTATTCCCGCAAGTGAGCTCAAGTTCAATCGGAATATATGAATATCAATTTTCAAGACATCATGGGATTAATTACCATGGTTTCATATACTTGCTGATTCATACACGATCTAGTTTTCTTCCAACTAATTTGAAGTTTTCTGTTTATTTTCAGCAAGTTTCAAAGTAAATACGCTCGAGAAAGCAATATTATCTTTTGGTCCATCTTAGAGTCAGTTACAACTTTCTAATGCTCACTAGAATCTATCGAACATATCTTGTTCACCAAGTAATTAAAAGTTTTCTTATTTATTTACTTATATATTTTGTTTGTGGTAACAGTCCAAGAATGTGTGACATAGAACATTAGAGCACGGGTGGGTATATTTTTTCAAAAAAATCGATCTGCTCGTTTCGTATATACAGTGAATATACTGGCACTATGTTTAAATATACATACTTACACTTATTGTCCTGTGCTTCTTTCGTACACATTATTTCATGAATCAAACTTTTGTGAAAAAAAATGTCTTTATCGCATAATATTATGTACATGTTAAAAAATATATAACAATATCCTTTGTAAAATCCCACAACTTTCTCCAAACACCCCTTCCCCGAAAGCCGTAGCTAACGTCATCCATTACTTTGGAGGTATGTGTGTTTAAAGTAGTCCTTTGTGCAGACCATAGGAATATGGATTCTGTGCATTGGTAAGTATTAATGCATAATGCAATAATTTTACACAAGTATATAATCCATCCTTTTCAATGCAGCATTGATAGACAGCATGTTGATTTTATGTTGATAGATGCATTATTTTATAATGTAAATGTTTCTTCTAGAAAGAGACTCTCATTCCTGTACGTTAATATGTATGCATAAAAGATAATATATAAAAACATATCACTTTAAATTTCTCGAGGTATTAAATAGGTGGCAAATTTGCGAGACAGGCTTACTTTTGAAGTCACCTTAATTTCGCATTTTTGTGTTTTCTTACGGAAAATGTTCTGTAAAATTAGAAAGGTCTAAAAATCTACTTTAAATGTTCCACATAATGATAAAGTGATTTGTTTTTTAAACATTTCAAGATTGTGTTACGGTCTGCATTTTCCTTTACAAGAAAAGCTCATATAAAAAGTTTTCAAATGTTTGGATATTTATTCTTTAAAAATTAACAACGAAATAATATATATATATATATATATATATATATATATATATATATATATATATATATATATATATATATATATATATATATATTACCACATATGGTCATTAATGTTGAAGTAGATTACGACCATCACCTCAGTTTAATAATGTTTCTTTTTATTGGCAATGCACATCAAAGGAATTCGACTTTCTTGATTGCAGAAAAGGTCATACATTGGAACAGTGAGAGTGTTCGAGAATAAGAGTTATTTACTTAGAGGTTTCTTCCTGTTAAAGTTTTAAATTTGTTTCTACCAACACTTATTCTCGATGTTCATTAAATTTCTTCAGTCTGTAGTCTCATTCATCAGTGGTTCATTATCGGAGCTAAATCAACACTTTGACAGCAGACCTCTGCAGTCAATTCCAAGAGAACTGTTTTCCAATTTATCGGCTTCCTACTAAACGATTTTTCAATTAACGGTGGCGGCTGCCGGTGGCCGAAAATCTCTGTTTATCTCTCTCCGACGCTATGACTCACGCATCCTTTAGGACATAGTGACGAAATGTAACGGAACAATACATACAAATTAAAAAGACCCGTTACAAGTCGATATATTTGGCTCTTGGGTTATTTGATGTTAAAGTATCGCTAATAATTTAAAACCGGAAAACACTGACTAGGTGAGATCATAAAGTATTATATTTTTGGGGTTCTTTAACGGCAAAGGGAAGAACACTATTAAGGGCATAATAATATGTTCTAAGTCTTTACTAAAGAGAAAGGCAAATTTAGAAACGTAGAATACAGATTATTAAAACCATATATTGATCAGGTTTTGCAATGAAAGAATCACAAAATGATGCCTCTGAGAGTAAACAGAGTTGAGACAACGCCATACAATTTTCTGTCAAACCAAACACTTTCTATTGATAACTTTAGCACATTATAAGAGTGAGATATTTCTGGAAGGCTGAACATATTAATGTAACAAGAGTCCGCTTGAAAAAAAAAAACCCTTAAAATAACAGGTTTATTTACATAATGGGTCACTCTCTGCCGAGGACAAAATTGGCTAGCAGCCCACGTGACTCCGAATAAGCAACACTTCAATCGCAGCTGTTGGTAGATAGGTTGAGTTAGGTGATTTGTCTGTTGGTAACAAAGCCCCATTCAAGGCGTTGACAGAAAGTATAGTCTAAGGATAGACTGTTCCGTCTATTCCATAACATTTTTAATTTAATTGCTAGCTACAGTACACGATTGTTCACTGACATAAACTATGATTTTGGCTCCAAGTTCTCTAGATTCTATATCGATCTCACCCTTCGAAATCAAATGTATTTCATTTTGGGTCTATATATTATGAAATTATACAGTCCGCTCTCAGTGTCTTTAATTTGATACTAGAGTCATCAATAATTTAATAATTTAACGTGGGCAAGTATCAAATGAGAGAGAGCAATGCGATGTATGTATGTAAATGTATATATATATATATATATATATATATATATATATATATATATATATATATATATATATATATATATATATATATATATATATATATATATATATATATATATATATATATAATATTTTGAGTTACTTTGCTGTGTGGAATTTTGCGATTATACGGAGCAGGCTACAAGGCCTCGGCATCAAGCATATCATCGGGCTGGATTATACAAACAGGGGAGACCATTCAGAGCATGCATTACTGGACATCTTGTATCATGAATAGACGCGCTGTACCGTATACGCTGTATATGGTGAATACACTATACATTTACCTCATTGTACCGAGATTTATAGCAATACAGAATTGTTTATAATTATTAATATTATAATTGCTATTATTATGAAAAGAATGGTTGCTGTTGCTGTTATTGATTGATTCAAGTTAACATTTATACGACTCAGATTATATAATGGATACTACAGCTCGAATCTGGGTTTAAAATTATTTGGATTTTTGGGGTTTAACATTGTTTGTCCAACTATTGATAGACTGTAGTTGTTGGTCAGTATATTTGACAGAGGAAAATTCTATGTAGAATCAACCTACTACCGGAAGTTACTGGCAAGTTTTCTCATATATCCACGTTGAAGACGCAGAGAGTCATATTCAGTCGGACGGAAGTGATATATGCGAGTGATCTGTACTGGTTTTGGTTTGGTTATGTATGTTTAAGGCCATTTTCAACACTGGATAGACTAAACATAGCGGCCAGTATATTTGTGGAGAAAAAAACCCAGGAATCATCGGGGAAGAACCATCAACACACCGACTGTCAAGCTGTCTCACATACCAACATTTCAAGAGCTGAGATATCGGTAGAAGAGAGCGCCTTGGAACACTCGGCCACTTGGCATCTCTTGATATTGCAATAGTATCCATCTTAAATTAGAGTCTGTCGAAAACATATTTTTTTCTTTGATAAAGTAGATTGCTAGACTTGTCTTCAAAATTATTTGAATTGTCTGACTGTAAGATACAGACAGACGGAGGGAACATTCTGATAACGCATTACTTAACAACTTAAGGTCCATAATAGAATAACTATTTACATTTTCGTCCGTGGAATACTACTACGAACGCACTATTACTCAAATTTAAAACGTATTAAAAATCGAATTTTCAAATTCACAAATAAATTAATATTGAACAATTATAAAAAATTGATTGGAACAATTACATTTAAAATTACACTTTTAATTCTATTAGATTTAACAAAATTGAAAGAGTTATCTATTATTCCAAACTTTTAATCCAAGAAACTGTACGAGAACATATCATCGAACGAATCTCAGACTTTTAAAATGATTGTTGTGTATACACCAGCTGTCAATCATGATTTTGGGACTATACGTGTATTGTCTTTAGGTTGTTTTTTAAAATGCATTTTACAGAGTTTCAATTATTTAAGTTTTATAATTTATTATTTACTTTGTTGTTTATATTTACTTGGAAGAGGTTTGTCTTAAATGTTTTAACAATTCGTTGTTTTAAATTTGTTGAATTTTACCCATCGTTCACAATTACTAAAAACTTATGTATATATATTTATTTGAAAGGGTTTGCCTTTCTGTGGTATGTGTGCAATTCATTTTTACATTTTACAAACATTTACCTTAAGTTTGCACATTATATCCGCTGATGTGCTTAGGTGCCGTAAAGCGTCACTACAGGGAAACAAATATGAAATTCTAAACTGATTTGTTTTTGTAATGAAATAAATTTATATGTTATATTTAAAATATATATTTGCGAACTTAGTTAAAACTTCCAAAATGTAAGGCTAACTCAACTAGAATGTAGTTATTGCGCGCGCACACACACACATATATATTTATACACACACACATACATACATACATATATATGCGTGTGTGCGTGTTTGTGTGTGTATGAAAATCATGCAAACAATACATAGCGAACGAATCATATGATAAAAATGATAACATATTGATAAAAATATTTATTTAATGTATTATTATACTTTTATCAGTATTTACATATTCAGGAGACCACCATTATATTTGCAAAATTATTTCATTACATTTTAAAAAAAAAAACAACTAAATTGTGTTATAGAGTGCATTAAGATAAACTGTGATATAGATCTCATTAAACTAAATCGTGTTATAGAGGTCATTAAACTAACTCGTGATATCGAGTTCATTCAATTTAATTATTTATAGAGCTCGTTAAACTAAATTGTTATAGAGGTCATTAAAGTAAATTATGTTATAGAGATCGTTAGACTAAATTGTTTATAGAGTGCATTAAATTAAAATGTGTTAAAGAGTGCATTAAAGCTGCAAAACAAAAGTTAAGATCTAAAAAGATACTACAGCAGAAACGTAATTTTTTCCGCTTCAGACTAAGACCATGTATCCAGTTTCAGACAATCCATTAAAATGTATGACAAACTGCATTCAACTGCAAGTCAAAAAGGGTAAATACTCCTACGAAACATCAAGACCCAAGTGACACGCTGAGGCGGATACAAGGAGATCTGTGTGTGTCTTGACCCTGCGACCTCTGGAATGCAAGTCTGATGATCTACCAACTTATTTACTTTGAGTCTAAACAAGTGTAATTGTTAAGCAAATCTGGTCTAAAGTTTGAAAGTATGAAAAACTAATCAGGTTTGGAGGAATGAGAGGCGTTTGTCGCAAATTGCTGGCTCAGTTGGAATTTAATATCTAAGTAGCAAGGAGCAGAACTACCTTGTAATTTCTAGCATTGAGATGTGTGTGTGTATGTGTGTGTGTGTGTGTTATTTTTGGCGGGATTGTTTCAGGACGTTTGCATTTAAACCAGTCCATCAAGCAATCTGCATTCACCTCCTTAAATTTGCTTAGTTTTCATCCTTCTGTGTTTTTCTAAAGTATGCTATATCCTTGTAAATATTTAGCATTCTTCTTTAATCGATTAAAAATATTCAATTATGTTTGTTTCTGGTTATGATGTAGTTTATTTTGCAATGTGAAAAATGTAATGAAATTATATATAAAGTAGTATCAACTATATCAGGGGTGGGCAATTGTTTTGGCTCAGGGGCCACTTTGTGGTAGTGGATTTTAGCGGAGGGCCTCACCGTTTAAAATGATTGTATTTTTTACTTAATATTACATTTCATTTTAGGAAAAATATAAATCTTATCATAAAAATCAATAAATAAAACTTAAAAAAGTGTAGTTTTATTACATTTATTTATTGTGCTAATGTCATATCTAGATTTCCAACTGCTAGCAAATTTAATTATAAATTCAGTTTAATGAGACAAGTGTACCCTATCGTCTTTTTTACAATTTTATTTTGAAATCAGGAGTGAAGTTGCTTGTTGAGATTCTCACCACTGCCTGCAAGTTTATGTCTGTCAAAAAGCATCTGTATTTACTCTTGTTGATCTTCATGCAAGAAAAACTTTTCTCATAAATATATGTAGATCCAAATATAGAGAACATTTTCCCAGCAAATTGTTTCACACATGGGAATTTTTCAGCAGACAAAGACTTATAAAAGTCAACTAATGTCACGGTATTAAACATTTCTTTCACTGTGTGATCTGACTGCATGTCAGTTAGTTCAAGCTGCAGCTCCTCCGATGCTGTATCAATATCGGCAGTGATAGGAGAAGACAGCCAAGTGAATTTAGGCTCAATCTTCTTGAAGTCCTGAAATCTTGTGAGCTCACACTCCTAACTCTGCAAATGATCACTAATCTTAGCGGAAACACCTTCAGGCACTTTCTCTTTTCCTAATAAAGGGAAAAGATAAAACTTGCCCACACCTGCTTGCCTTGCAAATAGACCGAGTTTTGCATTGAATGATTTTACATGTTTCCACATTTCATGTGCAAACAACCCCTTTCTATGTAATGTCACATTTAGTTCATTCAATTTAATTTTTCAAATACATCAGTTGCAAACATCATCTCATATCTCCACTCCTCACATCCCATTTTGGTCACAAAATCACCTTAAATCACCTTCGTATCCAGAGAAAAAGAGGATATCATTCTGCAATACCCAGAATCTTTTTATCACTTTGCCCAAGCTCAACCACCTCACACTGTTGTGGTAAATTACATTTTCATAATCTGCCTCCATATCCCCAAGCATTGATTTAAACTGTCGATGGTTGTCTGCCCTTGCTCTGATTATGTTCACCACACCACACTTACAACAGGTTCTATCACATGCTTTAAGTCCAGTGCAGATTTACAAAGGCTTTTTTGATGCAAAATGCAATGAAATGGCAATACATCACTGTTTGTGTCTTGTGCTTGCAACTTGTATTTTTAAAAGCTTAACCATACCCACATTTTTTTTTCCAGTAAAAGCTCTGGCTCCATCTGTTTGAATGCTTGCCATTCTTTTCCATAACAAGTCACTTTTATCAACACAATTTACAGCACACTCAAATAAGTCCTGACCAGTGGTTGTACTTTTCATTGATTCCAGGCCTAGTAATTCCTCTGTGATAACAAAATGTTCATTATTCCATGGATAAATATGAATAACTGCGCAGTGACTTCATTATCTGTGCTTTCATCTAGAGCCAATGAAAACCAAATAAAATCTTTGCTCGTGGTCTTCAGCTGTTCTGTTAGTTCGTCACTGATTGAGTCAATGGAGCGCGCTATAGTCCTTCTCGACAATGAAACGTTTTCAAATTTGCTTCCCTCATCAGGACACAATACGCTTACATAATCTACCATACACTGCTTAACAAACTCGCCATCCGCAAAAAGGTTTGTTGTATTTAGAGAGTTTGTAAGTTATCATGGAACTGGCCATTGTAACACTATTCTGAAGAGTTGATTGCTTTGCAAATACCGTTCTTTGCTTCTTCAACTGTGCAACACGATCTGCAGCTTTCTTCTTGAATTCTTCCTCAGAAAGTTTGCCGCCAAAATCTTTATGTTCTGTTTCATGGCGTCGTTTCAGATTGTATTCCTTAAATACGGCAATCGTTTCATGACACAGTAAACACACTGCTTTCTTGCCTGCATTACCATAAGAAATATTTGTGTTCATTCTTCATTAAACACACGGGATTCATCACCAATTTTACGCTTTTTCTGAGGGTTTTTGGCCCAACTTTATTTGGAAATTTTTTAATTTTACTGTTGCAAAGACAAAATTGAAATAAAAGCGACAAACCGAAAAAGTGCGTATTTACACTGCATGCGCATGCGCATTGACGTAGCTGCTCTAATGGAAAACACGAGACTAACTTTCGGTCGCGGACATGAAGCAAATCTCTGTTCAAGGCGGAGTTTTCTGAATGTCTTGGCGGGCCATAAAAAAACTATGCGGCGGGCCGTATGTGGTCCGAGTGCTGTACTTTGCACACCACTGAACTATATCAAGTAAAATAATTCAACATTGTAACGTACTTTCACTTTCCTTTTCCTTTTCGCGATGTTTCAAAAAGCATTGAAGAACTTGCCAAAATTGAAAAAGATTGTCGCAAAGTCATTAGTGGCGTCCCTACAAACAGCCAGGTTAGGGGAGAATCATGTAGGGTGATTAAACTTACCAGTGAGTATTTCATTAGAATCC